>ML376755.1:4108-57434 GCA_005239525.1 Nicotiana knightiana
TTTTTCTTTAGCTTGCTGTTGTATTTTTTCAATTTCTCGTTTTCTATCTATTTCTTCATTTTCTTTTGTTATTCTAATCATTGCAGTTAAACTATCTTCTAGTTTTACTATTTCTTTTTCTAACATTAAGTTTAGGTTATTTCCTATTTTCTTGTACCTTCTTCCTAACTTAGAAAATATTATTGTTATTTTTAATCCTTCTGGATTTTCATATGTTTTTTCTTCTAGTGCGAATTCTTCTTTATTCATTCATAAACCGTGTTGATATTTATATTCTAAGCTTTGTATTTGTAATTGTAAGTCTAATATAATTCTTTTTTGTGCTAGTAAGGATTTGCGGCAAGTTCCTGCAAATATACTAGTAGTCAGTCTGTTTTTTCTATGTTTTAATTCTTGTCTTTTTTCCCTAATGCTTTCAAGAAGATGTTGTTTGTATTTTTTAACATTATTCATTTTTTTTAAGATAGTAAATATATTTGTATTCTATTTTAGATATAGTATCTATTAATTGGGATAGCCTAGTATTGTCTATTTTAGTAATACTTAAATATTCATATTTTGGGTATAGTTTCTTTAGTTTCTTTTTAACTTTCCTTAATTTTTTATTTATTTAATCTGCCTAATTTCTGTAATTGGCTCTAATACCATTTGTTTGCGTATGGGGAGGTTTTTCTTTGCGTATGGGGAGGTTAGTTTGCTTATGGGGAGGTCCCTATTATGATCTAGTAGTTTTATATGTTCATTCTTTGTTCTAGAATATAATAGTATATCATCTATATATATTATGCAATTTTCTAATTGGTTGAAGTAGTTGTCCATAAAGTGTTGGTATCTACGTGGTGCGTTTTTATATCCAAATGGTAATACATTCCATTCATAGAATCCTTGTTTTACTGTAAAGACTGTTAATTTTTTAGATTCATCTTCTAGTTTCAGATGGTAAAATCCTGATTTACAGTCAAATTTGCTAAAATAATTATGTCGCTGTATTTGTCTTATTTTTAATATCTTATTCGGTATTGGGTAATTGTATGATTTGGTTTTTGCATTTAAATTTCTATAATCTATAACCATTCTACTTTTTCCTCTTTTTTGTTCACTATGTTTATTTACTATAAATAATGGGCTAGTATGTTTGCTATTGCTTTCTTGTATGTATTTATTGTCTAATAATTCTTGTATATGTATTTTAATTCTGTTAGGTCATTAAAATTGTATTTTAAAGATTTTTGTGTTATTATACTATTTTCATCTATTAGTTCGATTTTTATTTTTGTTTTATGTTTTTCCCATCCTTGCAGGGGAATATCATTATATAGTAGTTCTAATTTATCTTGGAGTAGTTTTATCTTATCTATTGAAAATATGATTATTTCTATTTTATGGTTGCTTAGTATTATATTTTCTAATTTTTGGGTGATTTTCTCACTTCCTTTAATCCATGGTGTTGTTTTTCTTAATTTATTATTTACTCTTTTTCCTCCTATTCTTTGTTTACATGGGGTAGTAAACCACCAATGTGTTTTTGTTATAGTATGTGGGAATAACTTGTCTAAATATGGCATTCCTAGTAATATGTCTTTATTTGGGAATTCATAACTACATATTTCTCCTATGGTTAATATTTTATCTCATATTTGTATTTTTAGATTCCTTGCTTTGTGTGTTATCATACTTCCCTCATTGTTAAATCTTGTTACTACTAGGGGTGTTCTTAACTTTTTCCATTTATTTTCTGATAGACAATTATGTTTACACATTTTAGCTTATGCTCCTGTATCCATCATAGGTGTATAATATCTATTGTAATATCCTTCTACTATTATCTTGGCAAGTATATATATTTTTGTCATTTTATTATATTAAGGTTCTTTTGATTATTATCTTTTTATTTTCATAAGTTATTGTTAATTTCTTATCTTCTAAGTTATATGGTTTGACTTTTTCTAACCACTTTATTCCTAGTGTAATGTTTTTATCTCCTTGATATATTTTGAAATTTTTTAATATTGGTATTCCTCCCATAATTAACTCTTTTTCAGTCGTTTCTTCAATTTTTCTTAGTGCTTTTGGTAATTCTGAACATTGTTGTTCATTCGTTACTATTTCTTTTTCTGGTATTAATTCTCTTATAACATAATTTTCTTCTTGTCCTGTATTTATTAATATTAAATATTTTCTTTGGTCCATTATTCCTGTTATATAATAATGATGTGGTTTTATTTCTTCTATTTTTTGTTCTATTAATTTTTTATGGAGTTGTGTAATCTATTCTTCTTGATGTACTCATTCTTGATGATGTTTCTGGTATTTCATCACTTGTTCGTTTTGACGTGCTTAATCTTTCTTTTACTATTTCTAGGTCTTCTTCTATGTCTATTTCTTTATAACTATAATCATTGTTGTCTATAACTGATACTATTCTTTCGAATGGATTTTCTATTTTTATTTTATTTATTTTATTTTTAGCAGTTATCTTATGTTTTGTTGTTAAGACATATAGATTTTTACATCTTGCTGTGAATATCTTACTTCCTGGTGCTAGTTCTATTCCTGACATTTTTCAGTATAGAACTACTGATTTATCTATGTTTCTATCATCTATTGTTACTGAATAGTTTGCATTTATTATGAATTTAAATTTTTGGTATATTAAGTTACCTTTTACTGCACTTATTATACTTTTTTCTATAGTTTGTACAATTCTATCATCTGCTAAGTATATTTCTATAGGGGTATCTATTCCTTCTCTAAAATATGCTTTTATTAGTATCTCTGTTCCTCCTAAATGTACATATTTTATTGGGTTTTTTACTTTTATATCTTGTATTTCTTTATTTAATAGTTTTTTTATTTAAGATTGGTATTCTGGCTTTACCTTTAATGTATTTACAGTCTATTATATGTTCCCTTTGGCTTACTACGTAGTATTCTTCTTTTTGTCTTTTAAACCAATTCTTTATTGTTGGTACTTCTAGTATTTTGTCTATGCTTAGATCTAATTCTTTTCCTTTTATTTGCTCAAATATAGTGGTGTCAAATATTATTTTTTGTTTTGAAGATTGTTCATCTTGGTGTTCTTCTTGTTGTATGATTTGTATATCTTTTTCAGTCATAATTCTCTTCGTCTGATTCTTCTATTATGTTATTATTTATATCCTTTTCATTTTCTGATAATTCATTTTCTGATAATTCATATATACTGTCTTCACTTCCTAATTCATAATATATATATTCCATTTGTGTATATTTATCATTGTCTATTATTATTTCGGAAATTTGTTTCTTCGTTGGATTTTTGGTAATTTACAATCTTTAGCTAAGTGTCCTAGTTTTCCACAATTGTAACAAGTACATTCTTTTAGTTTTTTCTTTCTTTTATATGGTTTTTTATGTTTGTAATTTTTTACATAATATTTTCTTCTTGGTTTCTTATACTTATATTTGGATTTATATGGTTTATATCTTCTTGTTCTCTTACCTTTTTTGTAATATTTATCTGTGCATCCGAATTGGGGTGCTATTCTATTTTTGCAACATGCCAAATTTTTTACTAATATTTATTCATTTTGATATTTTCTTTATATTTTTCATATAGTTCTATAAACCAGTTTTGTAAAAATTTTATTCGAGCTCCTAGGGTATCTGTTAATTCTGCTTTATTCCAATTTTTTATTATTTTTGAGCTGAAATGTTCTGGTAGTTTGGTAAAATATAATTTTCTTATTTCTTTACTTTCATCCGGACTATATGTTCCTTTATAATAACAGTCTCTAAATACATAAGTATACTCGTCTATATAACACATATTACATATTGCTAATTTTGTCATTAAATTTCTATTTGTAGTTTTTTCTTTATTTTGTTCTTCTATTTCTGTTGTCATACTACTAAATTCATTTCTTATCGCTATTTCATATTTATACAATATTTCTGTAGCTGTTGTTGCAACTGTACCATCATGTTTTTTATTACTTCTCAATGTATCTAAGCTTTCATTTGTTAAATTTTGTAACCATAGTTTTATTGTTCCTATGTGTGTTCTTTCTATATATCCTGGTGTTTCAGTTATTGCTATTTTATTATCTATTAATTGTTTTGAGATATATCCTATCCATAATTGGATTGCTTTATTTATATCTGTTACACAATCGAGATCTAAAAAATTACATTGTTCAGTTGTCTGCCTTGGTGTCCATTTCTTATTTAGCCTTTTATCCCATAATGTTTTATTACTATTATATGAATCATAGCTTATTCTGTAGTAGCTTGGATTTAGATGTTTTGGATTTTTTACTCCTGATGCACTTGGTTTATCGTTGGTGTTCATATCTCCTGTATTTATTTCTGGATTTATTTTTGTCTATTCTGTTTTTCTATAATTTCTGTATACGTCTCACTTGTTTCTGAATAGTTTTCTCCTAGATCATTATCACTTTCTTCATTTATTTTCTTTATGCTTATTTTTGGTGGATTATCTTGTTCCTCTTCTAATTGTAATTTAAATTTTTCTATTTCATTTGTCAGTTTTAACTCTTATTCTTCTTTGCATTTTTCTTTTTCTTTTTGCCTACTTTCATATAACTGTTTTAGCATTTCTAATTCTTTTTCTAATTTTATTATTTTAGTATTTTTTACTTCCTCTATCTGTTGTATTTTTTCTTTAGCTTGTTGTTGTATTTTTTCATTCTCGTTTTCTATCTAATCTTTTGTTATTCTAATCATTGCAGTTAAACTCTCTTCTGGTTTTACTGTTTCTTTTTCTAACATTAAGTTTAGGTTATTTCCTATTTTCTTGTATCTTCTTCCTAAATTAGAAAATATTATTGTTATTTTTAATCTTTCTGGATTACTATTTGTTTTTTCTTCTAGTGCAAATTCTTCTTTATTCATTCATAAACCATGTTGGTATTTATATTCTAAGCTTTGTATTTGTAATTGTAAGTCTAATATAATTCTTTTTTGTGCTAGTAAGGATTTGCGGCAAGTTCCTGCAAATATATTAGTAGTTAGTCTGTTTTTTCTATGTTTTAATTCTTGTCTCTTTTCCCTAATGCTTTCTAGAAGATGTTGTTTGTATTTTTCATTGTTATTCATTTTTTATTTTTAAGATAGTAAATATATTTGTATTCTATTTTAGATATAGTATCTATTAATTGGGATAGCCTAATATTGTCTATTTTAGTAATACTTAAATATTCATATTTTGGGTATAGTTTCTTTAGTTTCTTTTTTACTTTCCTTAATTTTTTCATTTATTTTAATCTGCCTAATTTCTGTAATTGGCTCTGATACCATTTGTTTGCGTATGGGGAGGTTTTTGTTTGCGTATGGGGAGGTTTGTTTGCGTATGGGGAGGTCCCTATTATGATCTAAATGTCTTTTCATAATATCTTGCGGCTAGCGGAATTAACCTTGAAATTTCCTTTATATTTTCTCCTTTATATTCTAAGTATTGGATATCTTGAGTTAAAATATATCAAGGAGATAAAAATATTACACTAGGAATAAAGTGGTTAGAAAAAGTCAAACCATATAACTTAGAAGATAAGCAATTAACAATAAGTTATGAAAACAAAAAGATAATAATCAAAAGAACCTTAATATAATAAAATGACAAAAATATATATACTTGCCAAGATAATAGTAGAATGATATTACAATAGATATTATACACCTATGATGGATACAGGAGCAAAAACTAACATGTGTAAACATAATTTTCTACCAGAAAACAAATGGAAAAAGTTAATAACACCCCTAGTAGTAACAGGATTTAACAATGAGGAAAGTATGATAAAACACAAAGCAAGGAATCTAAAAATACAAATATGGGATAAAATATTAACCATAGGAGAAATATATAGTTATGAATTCGCAAATATAGACATATTACTAGGAATGCCATTTTTAGACAAGTTATTCCCACATACTATAATAAAAACACATTGGTGGTTTACTACCCCATGTAAACAAAGATTAGGAGCAAAAAGAGTAAATAATAAATTAAGAAAAACAACACCATGGATTAAAGGAAGTGAGAAAATCACACAAAAATTAGAAAATATAACACTAAGCAACCATAAAATAGAAATAATCATATTTTCAATAGATAAGATAAAACTACTCCAAGATAAATTAGAACTACTATATAATGATAATCCCCTACAAGGATGGGAAAAACATAAAACAAAAATAAAAATCGAACTAATAGATGAAAATAGTATAATAACACAAAAACCTTTAAAATACAATTTTAATGACCTAACAGAATTTAAAATACATATACAAGAATTATTAGACAATAAATACATACAAGAAAGCAATAGCAAACATACTAGCCCAGTATTTATAGTAAATAAACATAGTGAACAAAAAAAGAGGAAAAAGTAGAATGGTTATAGACTATAGAAATTTAAATGCAAAAACCAAAACATACAATTATCCAATACCGAATAAGATATTAAAAATAAGATAAATACAGGGACATAATTATTTTAGCAAATTTGACTGTAAATCAGGATTTTACTATTTGAAACTAGAAGATGAATCTAAAAAATTAACAGTCTTTACAGTACCACAAGGATTCTATGAATGGAATGTATTACCATTTGGATATAAAAACGCACCAGGTAGATACCAACACTTTATGGACAACTACTTCAACCAATTAGAAAATTGCATAATATATATAGATGATATACTATTATATTCTAGAACAGAGAATGAACATATAAAACTACTAGAAAAATTCATACACATTGTAGAAATATCAGGAATTAGTTTAAGTAAAAAGAAAGCAGAAGTAATGAAAAATCAAATAGAATTCTTAGGTATACAAATAGATAAAAATAGAATAAAAATGCAAACTCATATAGTACAAAAAATAATTAACTTAAACGAAACACTTGACACAAAAAAGAAGTTACAATCATTTTTAGGATGAGTTAACCACGTAAGGGAATATATCCCTAAATTAGCAGAAAATTTAAAACCATTACAGAAAAAATTAAAGAAAGATGTAGAATACCATTTTGACGAAAAAGATAAAATTCATATAAAAAAGATTAAAATTATGTGTCNAAATTTTCAAGTATAAATATGATAATGAAAAAATAGAACACCATTGTAGATATTACTCAGGATCATATACAGAACCACAAATAAAATGGGAAATAAATAGAAAAGAACTATTTGCGTTATATAAATGTTTATTAGCATTTGAACCCTATATAGTTTATAATAAATTCATTGTAAGAACAGATAATACACAAGTTAAGTGGTGGCTTACAAGAAAAATACAGGATTCAGTTACTACAAAAGAAATACGGAGACTTGTATTGAACATACAAAACTTTACATTTACAATTGAAGTAATTTCAACTAACAAGAATGTGATTGCAGATCACCTATCAAGACAAAGGTACTCAAACAGAAGATAACACTCCAGATATACTCTCAATCCTTACTACACTTTCCTTACAAGTGGACAGTATAGGAACGAGACTGCAAAAGATAGAACAGAATGAGCTATGTCAGTAGCGTGACATTAAAAACGCGGAGCTAAGTCAGCATCATGACTTAAAACATGCGGAGCTAAAAGGTGACGTTGAGAAACACCTAAAAACTCAATCTAACAAAAAATTTAGTATTTCAGGTACAACGGCAGCATCTAACAACACATCATCAGCATGAACTAGCAAGCCAAGGTATAATAATTCAAATATGAATGTAGTATTCGACAAACCATTTATACCAAAAATAAGAAAAGACCCATTATACATACCACCCCAAATAAACACCTACAAAGATAGCCTGAACCAAGAAAAACAAACATACAATCATATAACCAGATCATATATCGAAAATATCCACAAACTACAGACTTTTCTAAACCTAAGTCCAAGATCCAAAACTACAAAAAATCCAGCAGAAGAATATATAACACAACCATTACAAGGTTACAACCGCCTTATAGCACAACCAGGAACTAGTGCAAACCTAGTAAACATTTGTTACAATTACGGACTACTTAGTATCGTATATACATCTATAGGAGAAGAAATAGCTACAATACCAGAAATATACAAACCCTTTACTACCTATAAAAGAATTACCAAAGGAAACCTATTTTTTATAAAATTCTATACAGCANCAAGAGGACAGACAATAATATACGCACACTCAAAAGAACTACGAGAAAATGACATGGAAGAGATACGGAAATGGGTAATGACATTACTTAGACCCGAGCAACAACAAATTACAAGAGCTATACGAAAAGACTTTATTTCTGAACAAATAATGACCAGATACTGCAAATTAGTTGGACCAGTATACCCTGATCACATATGCTCAAAATGCAACGGAGAAGATAACGTAATCTCAGATGTCTAGTTAGATGAAGCCAGCTAAAGAAAGAATCAGATCCAGCAAAGAAGATAAGAAAGAAAACCACATAAAGCAGATTCCAGACAAGAAAATGACATAAAGGAGATGGCCGACAGAAAAAGACTTATGATAAAGACACAAAGATCAATTATGTAAAGTTTTTTGTTTTCTTATAATAAGCCAAATGTAGAATAGTAATTAGCTTTTTACTTTATTTCTGAGCCGTCCAAATGTAAAGAAAAGGACAGGCACTCTTTTACTTTTTAAGCTTTTAATTAGAACCGCCCATTTGTAAAGAAAAAGGGCAATTAGGACAATTTGGTATCAACTACCTTCAGCTATAAATAAAAAGCTAAACCGAAGAAGAGGAACAAGCTCTTCATTCGCAGTTCTAAAACCACACTTTCTCTACCATCTCTCTAAAATACTCTCTTAAATAAAAATATATCTTAAAAAACTATGGAGCATTCAAACGAGCTATAAGATTAGGTATACTTATTCATAGTCATGTATAACTAAACTTTTATATTCCTTATAATCTCTTGAATATCATAACTGTTTATCATAATATAGTACTGTTATAAAGAACATCATGAGAAAGCTTGCCATGTCTAGTAATGCTGAGAGTAGTTAAGCCCAAACTATGCCATCCTAAGGTCGAAACCGGTAGGCAAAGAAGCCTTTTAGGGGAGTAGACAGAGTTGAGGCGCTGTTAGGGTAAATGATTGAAGCAAGAAAAGCATGGTAGTGTCCAGAAAAGATTGTTCAGAATAACTTATTAAAGGATGATAGATTTTATGATAAACAAAGAGGTTAGAAGGAATATGTTTAGTAAACACATAATAAGAATAAATATAAATACATATCTAATGAACAACCATACATATCTAATAGATGACAATAATAATTACAAAATACCCATATTATATACCTTTAAACAACTTAATAACGATATTAGAAGAAAAATTTACGATATTTTGGTTACTTTTGAAATAATAAAGATAATGGAACAAGGATGGACAGAACTAATTATATCAGAGGATATAGACGAATTAGATTTATATGAACTAGGTTTATATTAAGATTAATGATCATCTACGAATATCTCCAGTACTGGTTACAAACTTTAGAAAATATAAATTTATTAGAAAAATTATTAAAAGATAATATAGAAGAATATCAAAAAACTCAAGATATCCAATACTTAGAATATATAGGAGAAAATATAAAGGAAATTTGAAGGTTAATTCCGCTAGCCGCAAGATATTATGAAAAGACATTTAGATCATAATAGGGACCTCCCCATACGCAAACAAACCTCCCCATACGCAAACAGAGTTTTTGTGGGAATAGGAGAAAGGGGGTTAGGGTTGGGTGAATGAGAAATAATTGAAAGAGATATGAAAATCAAAATAAAACAAAAATTAAACTAACTACAACAAGCCTGCCAGGAGACCTAAAGAGTGCGGTCTTAGCTCGGTTTGAGCACGGCCGCGCTTGTGAGGTAGATTACTAGGCGATTAGCGCAGCCCTGAGCGCGGTTGAAGCGCGACCGCGCTTGTAGCATCGGTACGAGGCAGAATGAACCCCAATTAGCGCAGTCATAGCACGATCATAGCGCGGCCGCTTTACCTGGAGGCAGAACACTTGGCGTTTAGCGCGGCCTAAGCACGGCCTAAGCACCTGACGTCGACTATTTGCCCTCTTTTTTACCTTTTTCCCCACGTTTGCCTGACTTATCATTCGCCTGAGCTCACCTGCATGTGTTGGTACTTACAAACAGTCAAATACGGTTCTAACTACTCTACATTATATTGGGTTGCCTCCCAACCAGCGCCTTAATTAATGTCGTGGAACGAATTACAACAACTCAATGGGTTGCCTCCCATGCAGCGCCTGATTTAATGTCGCGGCACGATGCAGATGAGCGCATTTAAGGCTCGCTCGACCTCTGAGGTTCAGTCAGATGTATCACTGACACTTCCTTGGTTTCATCAATGCCCGCATACGGTTTCAATATGTGCCCATTGACTCTAAATTTGTGGGGATCTTTTTCTGAAGCAATCTCTATGGAACCTGAAGGGAGCACTTCGACCATATGAAATGGCCCAAACCTTCGTGACTTGATAGAGTGGGGGAGGTAGCTTATAGACTTGTATTGCCTCCAGGGTTATCCTCAGTTCATCTGGTATTTCATGTATCTATGATCCGGAAATATCACGGTGACCCGTCCCACGTGTTAGATTTTAGCTCTGTCCAGTTGGACAAAGAGTTGACTTATGAGGAGGAGCCGGTAGCCATTCTAGATCGGCGGGTTCGTCAGTTGAGATCAAAGAGTTACCCTTCAGTTTGACTGTAGTGGAGGGGTCGGCCTGTTTAGGCATCTACTTGGGAGTCCGAGTCAGACATGAATAATAGATATCCCCACTTGTGTACCAGTTCAGGTAATTTTCTATGTCCGTCCAAGGATAAACGTTTGTTTTAGAGGTGAAGACCCAAGGGGTCATTTTATGAATGAAGACTCCATTCTAGGCTTATTAGCCATAAAAAATATTAATTTTATTTACATCGATTTGCATGCACAGTCCGGGCGTGAAACCGAAAAGCTTTTATGTGAAAATATGAAAAATGATAATCTTGGAATTTAAAATTTTGTTTTAGTTGACTTGGTTCAACATTTTGAGTGAACGAACTCGTATCCGTGTTCTGACGATCCCACGAGGTCCGCAGTAAAATATGGGACTAGGGCGTTTGCCCGGAATTGAATTCCGAGTTCCCTAGCTTTAGAAATTAATTTTTGAAGAAATATGTTATGCTAGATTTTTAAGGAAATAAATAAATAAATTAATGTTTGAACTCATTGGTATCGGGATCATATTTTGGTTCCGGAGCTCGATACAAGTTTGTTATGATGTTTAAGCTTTATCTGTGAAATTTGGTGAGAATCGAAAGTTATTTGAAGTGATTCGGACGTCCGGTTAAGAAATAGTGAAAGTTAAGTGTTCTTGAGAAAAATGATGAGTTTTGAGGTTAAATTCATAGTTTTAGATGTTATTTTCATGATTTGATCGCACGAGCAAGTCCATATGATATTTTTAGACTTGCGTGCATGTTTGGTTGATCACCCCGAGGGCTCGGGTGAGTTTCGGGTAGGCTTCGGGATGTTTTGGACTTATAAAAATTTGGTGTAATAGCTGTTCTGGTACACTGGTGCGTTCCTCTTCGCAATCGCGAAGCTTCTCCCGCGATCGCGTATGAGTAAAGTATACTGGGGGTCATTTTGTCCTTCGCGAATGTT
Source organism: Nicotiana knightiana (assembly GCA_005239525.1). Taxonomy (NCBI): domain Eukaryota; kingdom Viridiplantae; phylum Streptophyta; class Magnoliopsida; order Solanales; family Solanaceae; genus Nicotiana; species Nicotiana knightiana. The sequence goes on from ML376755.1 coordinate 15,798, forward strand.
AAGTCTGGGCCGCGAACACGAAGCATACGTGAGATACCCTTCGCGAACGCGTGCTAACTTATGCGAACGCATTGACTTAGTGCGCCCGGGGGAGAGGAGCCTCGAATTGTTCTTTGCGAACGCGATGGTTATCTGAAGCAAAGCATCACGAACGCGTTCGGTTCCTCGCGGAAGTGGATGCCATTTGGGTCTGACTATAGGCGAACGTGGGAGGCCCATCGCGAACATAATGAAGGCCTGGTCAGTTATATAAAATCAGATTTTAAAGCGGGCAGAACCTCTTTCTTCATATAAAATCAGATTTTAAAGCGGGAAAACTCCGGTTTTATTAAAAAGGATTTCACACTTTGATTTTTACTGTGATTTAAATTAAAACTTGGAAATTTTGAGGAGTTGATTATAGTTTATATATGAAAAGAGTTATCCGAGTTATTTTTATTCACTGTTGCAAGTTACTGGTTATTTAGTTTATTATTGTTATTTCGTTCTTGCTTTATTATATATTGTTCACAGTTTATATTGTTAGTGCCCCGCCGTAGCCTCGTCACTACTTCGTCAAGTTTAGGCTTGGCACTTACTTAGTACATAAGGTCAGTTGTACTGATACTACACTCTGCACTCTTTTGTGCATATCCAGGTACCGGCCAGAGTTAGGAGATTTTAGTAGATACGCATTGTCATTGGAGACAAGAGGTAGATATGCTGGCGTTCGCAAACTCCTGGAGTCTTCTCTACACTATTTAGTTGTTGTTATATTACATTCAAAAACATATATATAATTCTTTCCGCCCATTATTTGTAGTACTCTTTAGTAGTTAGTGAATTATGACACCAGAACCTGGATAGATATATAGTTAGTTTTAGTTCGTGGTTCGTTTCATCATATCGAATATTATTCCTGATTACAATTATTGAAAATTATTAGATTTAGTTTATTTTAAATTGTCTTATTGTGTTTAAGTAAGTATTCAAAGGAAAATGACTAATCAAGTTCTAACATTGGTTTGCTTAGCAAGTGTGGTGTTATGCGCCATCATGATCACGTGAGTTGGGAATTTGGATCATGACATTGGTAATGTCATGCTTGGTGAAAAATGGAATAACATGTGCATCCTCAGCAACATATATGTCAATGAAGTATCAATCATCTGTATTAGATGGATCAAACCTCCCATTCTTTTTGTTAAGGTTAATAGTGATGGCTCTTGTATAAATAGTAAATGCGGTGCTGGAGGAGTTATTAGAGACTGTAGGGACAGATTTAAAAAGGCCTTCGCCTAACCTCTTGGGAATGGAACTAGTAATTGGACAGAAGCATGTGCACTAATGCTTGTTGCCAACTAGAGCTTACAAAAAGGGCTCAATCTTATTGTTGGTGAAACAGATTCCCTGTTACTACATAACTGCACTTATGGCAATTGGCCTACTCCTTAGAGGATTGCCAATGAAGTGAGGATCATGAAGTTATCACAAAGAATTGCTTCAGAGAAGCAAATAGAGTTGCTGAAAAAATGGCTTCGTTGTGTCACGGTCAAAATCCATATAAACAAAATGTTAATTTTGAGTAACTCTGTCTCGATAACTTACTTGTGGGTCCAAAAAATTGTCTTCTTCCTTCCGTTTGTGTGTGCTGAGGTCCTTTCTTCATTTGTTAGCGTTACATGTTCCTTGTCTGGCATGATGGAGTTACTGATTGATTGATTGAAATATAGGCCTTCTCTCACTTGTATGACCCGATCGGTCGTTTTGCGTTATCGGACCCCGTTCTCTTAAATGAAACTTTTCATAGAGGCTTCTTATGATATATGACTTGCGGGGACTGGTGGTCCGGGATTCAGAGGTGTTTAGAGTGCTATTGGAACAATTGGTTCCTTAAGGTTGGCCTTTAAGGCCAAGTTTGACTTCGGTCAACATTTTGGGTAAACGACCTCGAAATAGAGTTTCGTCGGTTCCGGTAGCTTCGTGTGATGATTTTGGACCTGGGCGTATGTTCGGAATAGGTTTCTCATGACGGGGGGCTTTTCGGCGCCCAATATTGAAATAAGAAGTTCCTTAAGTTCATATTTTGGTTTGGGACGTGTTGTTGTTTTATCGAGGTCCGAACGGAATTCTGAGACCATGAATAGTTCCTTTATGTTAATTATGACTTGCCTACAAAATTTGGTGTCATTCCGAGTTGTATAGGTCGGTTCGGCGCGTTGTTAACGATGTCTATAAAACTTAAAGTTCCTAAGTTTGGCTCTTGGGGTTTGGAGGTGCGATTTTGAGTTTAGCGTTGTTTTGGGTGTTCCGAAGGCTCGAGCGAGTCCGTATTATGATTGGGACTCTTTGGTATATTTGGACTAGGGCTCAGGTGGGCCCAGGTGCCTCCCGGGCACCTAACGGGGCTAAAAACCAGCTAAAATAGCTGCTGGTGCACCTGTTCTGGTGTGACCACAGGTGTGGTTGCCCAGTCGCAGGTGCGGGATCGCTCCTGTGGTCCCCAGCATCGCAGGTGTATCCCCCCAGTGGTCTGGCCAATTATCGCAGGGGCGGACAGAATTCTGCAGGAGCGGAGCCGCATGTACGGTCTGCACTCCGCAGGTGTGGGCCCAGGCTCCCCAGTCCATTTCTGCAGGTGCGAGATTTTACTCGCATGTGCGCAGGTGCGGTCCTTGAAGCCGTAAGTGCGAAAACACTATCCAGACAGTGTGTTTTTATACATGAGTTTTAAACACATTTTCGCATTTCTTCTTCTTCCTTGGGGCGATTTCCACCATTGTTGAGGGACTAACGACCTGGTCATCTAAGGTAAGTAAAGTCTACTCTAATATTAGCTTCATGCATGGATTTCTAGCTTAATTAACTACATAAACTAGTGAAAAATTAAGAATTGGGTAGTAACCTAGAGCTTGTGATAATTTGAGAATTTAACCGTGAAATTGCTATGAAATCAAGTAAGAATCGTATATTAATGATCCTTAGGCTTTGGGTAATTGTTCCCTTCGAGACTTATGGAATCCGAGCGTGCGGGCCCGGGGTTGGATTTTGGGAATTTCTCAAGAATGTTGAATTATTGAAAAATTAGGATAATTTCCCTACGTTGAGCATGCATTAATGTCATTGTACCGTATTTGGCTAGTTGCGAGTCCTCGGGTGTAAAGTTCAGAGATTCGGGCACATCCTTGTTCCGAGGGGTAGATTTGACACGAGGTGAGTCTCCTTTCTAACCATGTAAGGGGGAATTGTCCCCTAGGTGATTTAAATGCTATATGTGATAATTTGTGGGACTACGTACGTACAAAGTGACAAGAGTCCGTACGTCCGTGAGTGTCCTTTCTAACCATGTATCATCTTTTGTATAATCTACTAGTCGCCTATTGACTTGTGACACTAGTTCCTGGCACGCACTTAGTAGATTCTTATTTTGGGACTGTATATACATTGGATCACGACCACTTTGGTTATATGTATTTAAACTGGTAAATGCTTCCTCTTTTATTTAAATGAAAAGTTTAAAAACTTTGGGAAATATGTGGGGTTTGGTATGTTAATAAGGAAAACTCACTAGTAAACAACTGTTGGCTTGCCTGACTTCGGTGTTGCGCGCCATCACGACCCATGTGCGATTTTGGGTCGTGACAACATGGTATAAGAGCACTAGGTTCACGTAAGTCTCACGAGCCACGGGAGAACCCAGTATAGTCTTGCGGATCGGTACATAGACGTCTGTACTTATCTTCAGGAGGCTACAGGGTTATAGGAAACCTCTATTTGTTCTTATACTATCGTGCAGCCTATGATTTACTAAACTTATTCTTCTATTCTCTCACAGATGCTGAGGACGCGTGCATCTGATGTTCCGAACCCAGGAAGGGCCGCTACCCCCACCGTCCCAGGCCGGTGGAGGGCACTGGTCTGTGGTAGGGGACGAGGGCGTCTCAGAGCTATACCGGTCCCGCCACTAGAGGACCCTTTATTAGAGGAGCAAGATGAGGTGCCTCCAGCAGATCCTGCACCCTTAGACTTTATGACGACGCCAGGCTTCTAGGCAGTCATGGGCCGTATGATGAGATTTATGGACACCATGTCCCAGGCTAGTTTATTTCCAGCAGATCCGGCCATTTCACAGGCAGGAGGGGGAGCCCAGACCCCTAGTGCCCAGGCCGCAAGACCGATAGCAGAATTACATCACACCCTAGGTACACTGCCCGTGGATGGTAACTAGCTTGTAGCGGCAGCACCGGAGCCAAGACCAGCTGCGGATGGCAACCATCATAAGATGTTAGATAGATGGACTCACTTGCACCCTCCAGTCTTCGGGGGGCGAGCGAGGTGAGGATGCCCAGGACTTCATTGATAGGTGCAAGGATAGACTGCACAAAATAGGGATCCTAGAGTCCCATGGAGTGGTCTTCACTGCATTCCAGTTAGAGGGCAGAGCTCGCAGGTGGTGGCAGTCTTATATTCTCAGCAGGGCAGCCGATTCTCCTACTATCACTTGGGAGCAGTTCACACAGATGTTCTTGGATAGATATATTCCACCCTCCGGGAGGGAAGAGCTGCGGAGTCAGTTTGAGCGGTTAGAGCAGGGGCAGATGTCCGTGACAGATTACGAGGCCAGATTTTTAGAGCTGTCACGCCATGCTCTTATGATATTGTCCACCAATGATGAGAGAGTTCAGAGGTTTGTAGAAGGGTTGCATCCAGGTATTAGATCCACCATGGCTCGAGAGGTGGAGATGGGTACCCCTTATCAGCTCGTAGTGGAGATTACTCGTAGGATCAAGGGTTATCGATTAAGGAGCAGGGAGCAGGGAGCAGGGTCTTTAGGACAAGAGGGCTAGGTTCTCAGGGATTTCAGAGGCGTCGTAGCTAGGGGCAGGGGTCACCAAAGTAGTGGTCAGCCCAGGAGGCCTTTATATTCAGCACCTCCACAACCTCCCCAAGGTGTTCCAACGAGACCTCATTTCAGCGCCATGCCAGAGCGTTCCTACCGCCCTCCAGCAATTCAGAGTTCACACAGTAGTCATTCCAGTTATCCGAGATCCTCCGATCCTTATTTTAGTGCTATGCCTGAGGGCTCTCATCGCCCTCCGGCCCTTTAGGGATCTTCCTCGGGGCAGCAGACTGTGCCACCGTGGCATTGTTATGAGTATGGAGAGCCAGGTCATATGAGGAGGCAGTGTCCCCAATATCGGGGCAAGGCCGTATAGTTAAGCTATCAGCCGATAGGTCCGACACCAGCAGTCCAGCCACCTAGAGGTGGAGGACAGACAGGCAGGGGTCATCCTAGAGGTGGAGGACAGTCAGGGGGAGGTCAGGCAGCTTCTGTTCACTCTGGTGGGGCTCAATCTTCAGGTGCTCCAGCCAGGTTTTATGCTATTCCGGCCAGATCAGATGCAGTGGCCTCAGACGCTATGATCACAAGTATTTTCTCAGTATGTGGTAGAGAGGCTTCAGTATTGTTTGATCTAGGATCCACTTATTCATATGTTGCAGCCATATTTTCTCCTTTTTTGGATGTCTCCCGTGAGTCCTTGGGATCTCCTATTTATGTGTCCACTCCTGTGGGCGACTCTATGGTGGTAGACCAGGTGTATCGGTCTTGTGTGATCACCTTTCGTGGGTTCGAGACCAGAGCTGACCTTTTATTGCTCCACATGGTTGATTTTGAGGTTATTCTAGGCATGGATTGGCTATCTCCTTATCATGGCGTGCTTGATTGGCATGCCAAGATAGTTACTTTAGCCATGCTTGAGTCACCTAGGCTGGAGTGGAGGGGTTCTTCAGTTAGAGCAGCCAGCCGAGTTATTTCATTCTTGAAGGCTCGACATATGGTCGAGAAGGGTAGTCTAGCCTATTTTTCTTATGTGCGGGACACCACCGCCGAGTCTTCGACGATTGATTCCATGCCAGTTGTGCAAGGGTTTGCTGATGTATTTCCTTTGGATCTTCCGAGCATGCCTCCGGACCGTGATATTGACTTCCGCATTGATTTAGCTCCAGACACCCAGCCTATATCCATTCCTCTGTATCGTATGGCTCTGATAGAGTTGAAAGAGTTGAAGGAGCAGCTTGAGGAGTTGTTAGCTAAGGGGTTCATCAGACCGAGTGTATCGCCATGGGGTGCTCCAGTTCTATTTGTGAAGAATAAGGATGGGTCTATGCGGATATGTATTGATTACCGCCAGTTGAACAAGGTTACCATTAAGAACAAGTATCCCTTGCCGCGCATCAATGATTTGTTTGACCAGTTGTAGGCTGCTCGTGTGTTTTCTAAGATTGATTTGGGATCAGGGTATCATCAGTTTAAGATTCGGGCTTCAGATGTTCCGAAGACTACTTTTCGTACGAGATATGGCCATTATGAGTTCCTAGTAATGTCCTTTGGCTTGACTAATTCCCCAGCAGCATTCATTGACTTGATGAATAGGGTGTTCAGGCCGTATATTGATTCCTTCATCATTGTCTTCATTGATGACATTTTGATTTACTCACGTAGCCTGGGGGAGCACGAGTAGCATTTGAGAGTTGTGCTCTAAACTTTGCGAGAACATAAGCTATATGCTATGTTCTCCAAGTGTGAATTTTGGTTGGATTCCGTAGCATTTTTGAGGCATGTGGTATCTGGTGAGGGTATCAAGGTTGATCCTCAGAAGATCGAGGCAGTTTAGAGTTGGTCGCGTCCTACTTCAGCTACAGAGATCAGGAGCTTTTTGGTCCTAGCAGGCTATTATTGCCGATTTGTGGAGGGTTTCTCTTCTATTGCAGCTCCATTGACTAGATTGACTCAGAAGAATGCACCGTTTCGATGTTCTGACAAGTGTGAGGCGAGCTTTCAGAAGCTCAAGACAGTATTGACCTCAGCGCCAGTCCTAGTATTGCCTTCTGGTTCTAGGATGTACATAGTATACTGTGATGCTTCACGCGTTTGCTTGGGGTGTGTATTGATGCAGGAGGGGAGAGTTATTGCTTATGCGTCACGCCAGCTGAAGGTTCATGAGAAGAATTACCCTGTAAACAATTTGGAGTTGTCGGCGATTGTTCATGCTCTTAAGATTTGGAGGCACTATTTGTATGGAGTGTCCTATGAGGTTTATACAGACCACCGTAGCTTGAATCACTTGTTCAAGTAGAAGGATATTAATTTGAGGCAGCGCAGATGGCTTGAGTTGTTGAAGGATTATGATATCACCATTCTTTATCACCCGGGCAACGCAAATGTGGTGGCAGATGCTTTGAGCAGGAAGGTTGAGAGTATGGCTAGCTTGGCTTATATTGCAGCAGAGGAGAGACCTCTAGCCTTGGACATTCAGTCCTTGGCCAATCGCCTGGTGATATTAGATCTTTCAGAGCCTCGTCGAGTTTTGGCACATGTGGTCGCTCAGTCGTCGTTATTGTGAGAGATTGAGGCCCGATAGTTCCATGATCCGTACTTAGCAGAGCTTCGGAAGATAGTGGTTCAGGGTAAGGCCAAGGAGATTTCTATTGGCGAGGATGGTGTTTTGAGACTTCAGGGCCACTTATGTGTTCCTAATGTTGATGGCCTGAGGGAGAGGATTCTAGATGAGGCACACAGTTCTCGGTATTCTATTCATCCTGGTGGTACAAAGATGTATCGTGATTTAAAACAGCATTTCTGGTGGAGGCGAATAAAGAAGTACATTGTGGAGTATGTGACTAGGTGCCTTAATTGCCAGCAGGTTAAGTATGAGCACCAGAGGCCAGGAGGTCTACTTCAGCAGATGCCCATTCCTGAGTGGAAATGGGAGCGCATTGCTATGGACTTCGTGGCTGGGTTGCCTCGAACTTTGCGGAGGGTTGACGCGGTTTGGGTCATTATGGATAGATTGACCAAATTGGCGCATTTCATTCCAGCGGCTACTACTTATACTTCTGAGAGGTTAGCCCAGATCTACATTCAGGAGATAGTCTGGTTGCATGGTGTCCAGTGTCCATTATATTAGATCGAGGTCCTTAGTTCACCTCGTACTTCTGGAGAGCATTGCATTGTGAGATGGGCACCGAGATAGACCTCAGCACATCATTTCACCCTCAGACTGATGGTCAGTCGGAGCGTATAGTTCATATATTGGAAGACATGCTCAAGGCATGTGTGATTGATTTCGGAGGTCAGTGGGACCGGTTCTTGCCTTTGGCCGAGTTTGCTTACAATAATAGTTATTAGTCCAGCATTGAGATGGAACCACTGAGGCTTTGTATGGTCGGGGATGTCGTTCTCCTATCCGTTGGTTTGAGCCTGGCGAGGCTCAGTTATATGGCACCGACCTGGTGAGGGATGCCTTGGAGAAAGTGAAGTTGAATCAGGAAAGGCTCCGTACAGCATAGTCCACACAGAAGAGTTACGCGGATCAGAGGGCGCGTGACGTATCATTTATGGAGGGAGATAGGGTCTTATTGAAAGTCTCTCCTACGAAGGGTATTATGAGGTTTGGGAAGAAGGGCAAGCTGAGCCCGAGGTTTATAGGTCCATTCGAGGTGTTGAGGCGAGTTGGGGAGGTTGCTTATGAGCTAGCTTTGCCTCCCAGTTTATCAGGAGTTCACCTAGTTTTTCAGGTATCCATGCTCTGGAGGTACCACGCTGATTTCTCTCACGTGGTTGATTTCAACACTATTAAGTTGGATAAGAGGTTGGTCTACGAGGAGGAGCCAGTTGCTATTATTGATAGGTAGGACCGCCAGTTGAGGTCCAAGTGAGTTTCTGCCGTAAAGGTCTAGTGGAAGGGCCAACCAGTTAAGGAGGCAACCTGGGAGTCCGAGGAGGACATGCGGAGCAGATATCCACACTTATTCAGCACTTCAGGTATGATTCTAGACCCGTTCGAGGACGAACGTTTGTTTAAGAGGTGGAGAATGTAACGACCCGACCGGTCGTTTTGTGTTATCGAACCTCGTTCCCCTAAATGAAACTTTCCATAGCGGCTTCTTATGAATTATGACTTGCAGGGACTGGTGGTCCGAGATTCGGAGGTGTTTAGAGTGCTATAGGATCATTTGGTTCCTTAAGGTTGGCCTTTAAGGCCAAGTTTTACTTCGGTCAACATTTTGGGTAAATGACCTCGGAATCGAGTTTCGTCAGTTTCGGTATCTTCATGTGATGATTGCAGACCTGGGTGTATGTTCGGAATGTTTCTGATGACCGGGGGTATTTCGATGCCCAATATTGAAATAAAAAGTTCCTTAAGTTTATATTTTGGTATGGGACGTGGTTTTCTGTTATTGAGGTCCGAATGGAATTCCGAGACTGGGAATAGTTCTGTTATATTAATTATGACTTTCCTGCATAATTTGGTGTCATTCCGAGTTGTATAGGCCGGTTTGGCGTGTTGTTAGCAAAGTCTAGAAAACTTAAAGTTCCTAAGTTTGATTCTTGGGGTTTGGAGGTATGATTTTAAGTTTTAGCATTGTTTTGGGTGTTCCGAAGGCTCGAGCGAGTATTATGATTTGGGACTCGCTGGTATATTTGGACTAGGGCTCGGGTGGGCCCAGGTGCCTCCCGGGCACCTAACGGGGCTAAAAGCCAGCTAAAATAGCTATTGGTGCACCTGTTCTGGTGTGACCGCAGGTGTGGTTGCCCAGTCGCAGGTGCGGGACCGCTTCTGCGGTCCCCAGCATTGCAGGTGCGACCCCCAGTGGTCTGGCCAATTATCGCAGGTGCGAACAAAATTCCGCAGGAGCGGAGCCGCAGGTGCGGTCTCCACTCCGCAGGTGTGGGCCCAGGCTCCCCAGTCCATTTTCGTAGGTGCGAGATTTTACTCGTAGATGCGAGACTGTAGGTGCGGTTCTCTAAGCCGCAGGTGCGAAAACACTGTCCACACAGTGTGTTTTTATACACGGGTTTTAAACATATTTTCTCATTTCTTCTTCTTCCTTCGGGCGATTTCCACCATTGTTGAGGGGCTAACGACCTGGTCATCTAAGGTAAGTAAAGTCTATTCTTATATTAGCTTCATGCATGGATTTCTAGCTTAATTAACTACATAAACTAGTGAAAAATCATGAATTGGGTAGTAACCTAGCGCTTGTAATAATTTGAGAATTTAACCGTGAAATTGCTATGAAACCAAGTAAGAATCATATATTAATTATCCTTAGGCTTTGGGTGAGTGTTCCCTTCGAGAGTTATGGAATCCGAGCGTGCGGGCCCAGGGTTGGATTTTCAGAATTTCTAAAGAATGTTGAACTATTGAAAAATTAGGACAATTTTCCTACTTTGAGCATGTATTGATGTTACCGTATTTGTCTAGTTGCGAGTTCTCGGGTGTAGAGTTTGGAGATTCGGGCCCATCCTTGTTCCGACGGGTATTTTCGACACGAGGTGAGTCTCCTTTCTAACCTTGTAAGGGGGAATTGTCCCCCTAGGTGATTTAAATGCTATATGTGATAATTTGTGGGGGCTACGTACATACAAAGTGACGAGAGTCCGTACGTTGTGACTATTGCTATTATGTCCGGGTAGTTAGGCCCACATCATACCTTGTGTTTTACTTTATATGAACTATATGCATGCTGAATTTACATTTCATGTTGCTTACATCCCCGAACTTATGAAATTTGAGAAAAACTTGTAAGAAATTGTTCATGGAAAGGTATTATCTTTTAAAAAGGAATCATGTATGTGCATGTGACCGCTTCACAATTTGTATTCCGCGAACGGAGTGTGTTTTCCCCCACACTTATGAGAGATGCACTTTTGGGACAGGGCGATCGATCCTCGGCAGTGCGTAGAGAGATTGAGAGATGCACTTTTGGGACGGGCCGATCGATCCTCGCAGTGCATAGAGAGTTTGAGAGACGCACTTTTGGGACGGGCCTATCGATCCTCGGTAGTGCGTAGAGAGATTGAGACATGCACTTTTGGAACGGGCCGATCGATCCTCGGCAGTGCATAGCGAGGTTGAGAGGTGCACTTTTGGTAGGCCGTTCGATCCTCGGCAGTGCACAAGCGTGACTATCTTATGACTCTGGCCGGTTGTCCTCCCCTGCATGCGTATGATTTATTTTTTATTAAATTTCATGCAATTTGTCTTGACAAATATTTGGGAACAAGTGCAATGGTAATTGTTTTATTTATCCTCAGTATTCTTCCTGGATTTCAATATCTTATATATATACTTGTTGCTTCACTTCCTTATATGCCTACTGTCTTTACTACATTCTGTTAAATTATACTGTTCGACCTTAGTGAGTGTCATGTCGACCTCTCGTCACTACCTCTTCGAGGTTAGGCGGGATACTCACTGGCTACATATATATTTATGTACTCATGCTGCACTGCTGTACTTAATTGTACAGGTTCTGGGGCTGGTGTTTTTAGTTATTCGACCGGAGCTTGACATATTCCGGACCTGACTCCATGGTGAGCTGCCTCCCTTGGCGATTCCCAGCTGTGCTATGGAGTTATCTTTTGTTCCTTTCTGTCTATATTCTTTCAGACAGCAGTACATCTTGTATCATCTTTTGTATAATCTACTAGTTACCTAGTGACTTGTGACACTAGTTCCTGGCACGCACTTAGTAGACTCTTATTTTGGGACTGTATATATATTAGATCACGACCACTTTGGTTATATGTATTTAAACGAGTAAATGCTTCCTCTTCTATTTAAATGAACAAAGTTTAAAAACTTTGGGAAATATGTGGGGTTTGGCATGTTAATAAGGAAACCTCACTAGTAAACAACTGTTGGTTTGCATGACTCCGGTGTTGGGCACCATCACAACTCGCGTGGGATTTTGGATCGTGACATCACTAGTTTTCTAGAGAGAAGGCAGAAACTATAATTGGACATATACAAAATAATATGTTGATAATTTGAGTACGGATCAATTTTAAGCACTCCGTAAATTAAAGTAGCTTAGCCCTCCGGAACTATTCAATATCATCTTTTTGTCCTCAAACTGCTCGTGTCTACTATATCTGCACTCCTCGGGAGAGGTCAAGCAATTAATTGGAAGAAACATGTTTCCACTCATAATTCTAATCAGCTTCTCATTTACTTCCCTCTCTGCTAGTGGTACAGGAGAAGGAGTTGCAAATCTTTCCACCTGTTTAATCAACCACAATGTCCATAACTTCTCTATGTACCCCACAAGGAATTATGATAATATTGCTGATCAAAGTAGAAATTACTTTAACTTGCTCGACTTCTCCCTTCGGAATCTTCGATTTGCAACATCTAACATGCCGAAACCAACGGTCATAATCCTACGAAACAGCAAGGAGGAGCTCATCAGCACCATTCTTTGTTGCAGACAAACATCTTATGAAATCAGAGTAAGGTGCGGAGGACACAATTACGGAGGAACAATTATCGCTATTGTGTTAAAACAGAAAATAGAGAACTGTTACAAGAAATTGAAAAGTTGTAAATGATAAGAAATATTTCGAGTCCACAATTTCTTTGTGCGTCCTCAAGGAATTTTAACCCCCTCACAAGTTGTCAAGGTAATGGATTAAATCCTCCCAGGATTAAACGGAATAAACCTTCCTCCAACAGTGTCAATACAAACTGCAGGATACCAACGAACTCAATGAACATAGCAAATCATACTTACGAATTTGAGAGAGAAACTGCGAAGTAAAATGCTGGGTTTTTAGAAGGTAGTTCTGTATTTTCGAGTGAGTGAAAAGGAAACCATGCCTCGGAATTTATAGGCAATTATCGGAAGAGGTGTGATGTCTGTTCAGGAAGAGGTATCTGTCCAGAAGGGAAAAAAGCAGCGTTCAGCGTTTTGGATATTCTAGTTAATTCCGTTAATGAACTTACTGGCACTTAATTAATTAATTCTTAAATAATTAATTAAATAAATTTTGTCAAAAAATTAATCTTATCGATCGACCATTTGACGAATCCGAATCCGAATCCGAATCCCAATCCGAATCTGAAGTCGAGCCGAGCGATGACGATGGTGCGAGGCTTCATTCTCTTCAAATCCTTTTAAGAGCTCTAAGAAGTGATTCTATATTTATACACATGAGTATAGTTGTCCCTCACGAATGTGGTACATAGTTCATTTTTCATAAAGACAAAGCTCACTTGATTCAAAATTTTCATTTCCCTCCATTTTATTTCCCACCATTTCCCAACTCACGCTTCTAATATTTAAGGCCCAATGGCTTAAAGTCCAACGATCCCCGACATGAATGGGGAATGGTTGTAACAAGAATGAACATAGATGAAAGTTGTGTGATTTGCAAGTAAGGAATAATTACATCTGGATAAGTAGGTTTCCCTTCGAACTTTATGTAGTGAGAAAATGTCGGATATAATCGGTCAATCGGTAGATTTGATATCTTTGAACCGTCAAAATTTAGTGTATACCTAGACAACCATATGTCACATAACCAATCCTTAACCGTCTTTTAGTTCTCATTGTTGTGTTCGTTTCAGCCATGAACACCGCATGATTTCATAAGTGTGTAGAGAATTGGCCTTACATAATTCTCATTGAACTGGCTTCCACTTCACACTTACATAGGTGATTCCTAAACGTGTAATCCTTTCGATTGACACTATTTGATAAATACCACATCAAACATAGGTAATCATTAAAGAACGTGTAAAGTTCTATCCTTGTTACTGAACATTGTCTTCATCACCAGAAGGGACCAAAGATTTTACTTTGACAATGTTGAACCGATCAATCAAAACTTTGTTTGAGCTCCTTGAACCTAGATCTCGGAATATCTAAAATTCTAGGTAGAGTTACCGCCATGATGTTATCCTCAGCCATAGTCCCATTCCCTTAGATGATTTCTCAACTCCCTCTCTAGTTAGGCATTTTGTAAGCGGATCCGTCATATTATTCTTTGATCTTACATAATCAATAGTGATAATTCCACTAGGAAGTAGTTGTCTACGATTTTATGTCTTCGTCGTTTATGACGAGACTTTCTGTTATACATAACGCTCCCTGCCTGTCATATGGTAGCCTCACTATCGCGATGTATGCATATAGGAGCCAAAGGTTTTGGCCAGAACAGAATGTCTTCTAAGAAATTTCGAAGCCATTCAACTTCTTCGCCGGCCTTGTCCAAAGCTATAAACCCTTATTCCATTGTAGAGTGAGTGATGCACGTCTGTTTGGAAGACTTTCAAGATACTGCTCCACTACCAACAGTAAAAACATATCCATTTGTGGACTTTTTTTCTGTTGAGCCGATTATCCGATTTGCATCACTATATCCTTCGATAACCGCATGATATTTATTGTAGTGCAAAGCGTAATCTTGGGTATATTTCAAATATCCTAGAACTCATTTCATTGCCACCCAATGATGTTTGTTGGGATTACTTGTGAATCGACTAAGTTTACTTATTGCACAAGCTATATCAAGACGTGTACAGTTCATGATATACATTAAGCTTCCCAACACACGAGCATACTCCAATTGAGACGTGCTTTCACCTTTATTCTTTACAAGATAATGGTTTAAGTCAATTGGACTTCTTGCACTTCTAAATTCCAAGTGCTTGAATTTTTCAAGTACCATTTTCACGTAATGTGATTGAGAAAAAGCCAGACCCCGAGGAGTTCTCCGGATTTTAATTCCTATAATTACATCGGCAACTCCTAACTCTTTCATATCAAACTTACTAGCAAGCATACGCTTAGTAGCTTGAATGTCGGCAATGTCTTTGCTCATTATTAGCATATCATCAACATATAAGCAAACAATGACTATATGATTTGGAACGTTCTTAATGTAAACACATTTATCACATTCATTAATCTTAAAGCCATTTGACAACATTGTTTGGTCAAATTTTGCGTGCCATTGCTTGGGTGCTTGTTTTAGTCCATAAAGGGACTTAACAAGTCGGCACACCTTCTTTTCTTTTCCCGGAACCACAAACCCTTCAGGTTGGTTCATGTAAATTTCTTCCTCCAGATAACCATTTAAGAAAGCTGTTTTAACATCCATTAGATGGATTTGAAGACTATAAAAGGCGGCTAACGCTATTAGCATCCGAATGGATGTAATTCTTGTTACCGGCGAGTATGTGTCAAAATAGTCAAGACCTTCTCGCTGTCGAAATCCTTTGACAACAAGTATTGCCTTGTATTTGTCAATAGTACCATCATTTTTCATTTTCTTCTTGAAAATTCATTTAGAACCAAAAGTTTTGTTACATGGAGGAAGATCAACCAATTCCCAAATGTGGTTGCTCAATATGGATTCTATTTCACTATTGACAACCTCTTTCCAACATTGTGCTTCTGAGGAAGACATTGCTTCCTTGAAGGTGGGCTCATTTTGTAGTAGAAAGGTCAGAAAATATGGACCGAATGAAGTAGATGTCCTGTGACGCTTACTTCTTCTTGGATTTTCCTCTTTAGGCATACCATTTGTTGTTTCCTCCCGAGGTCGTTTTGACTTTTGGTAGGACAATTCACTTTCCTTTTTATACGGATAAATAGTTTCAAAGAATTAAGCATTATCTGATTCTATTACCGTATTAACGTGGATCTCAGGATTTTCTAATTTTTGAACCAGAAAATGATATGCCTTGATATTGGTTACATATCCAATAAATACATAATCAACCGTTTTTTATCCTATCTTCACCCTTTTAGGCTTAGGAACCTGTACTTTAGATAAACACCCCCACACTTTGAAGTATTTCAAGCTGGATTTCCTTCCTTTCAACTTTTCGTACGGGATGGACGGTGTTTTACTGTGGGGTCCACAGTTCATTATTTGGTTTGCTGTAAGTATAGATTCCCCCGACAAGTTCTGTGGTAAACAAAACTTATCAACAAGGCATTCATCATCTCCTTTAATGTTCGATTCTTTCTTTCCGCAATCCCGTTAGATTGAGGAGAGTACGGGGTATTTGTTTGGTAAATAATGCCATTTTCCAAACATATTTGTTCAAAAGGAGATTCATATTCGCCACCCCTATCACTTCTTATCATTTTGATATTTTTGTTAAGTTGTGTTTCAACTTCATTCTTGTATTACTTGAATGAATCAATTGCTTCATCTTTACTACTAAGTAGGTAAACATAGTAATATCTCGTACTATCGTCAATAAAATTGATGAAGTACTTTTTTCCCATTACGAGATGGTGTTGACTTCATGTCGCAAATATATGTGTGAATTAAATCTAAATGACTTGAATTCCTTTCGACAGAATTATACGGATGCTTAGCATACTTTGATTCCACACAGATTTGACAGTTTGAGTCAATGCAATCAAATTTTTGCAATACTTCCAAATTAATCATTTTCCATAATGTTTTGAAGTTGACGTGGCCTAAGCGCACATGCCATAAAGTGTTTGACTCAACTAAGTAAGAAGAAGCTTCAACTTTATTGATAGGAATAGCTATTACATTTAGCTTAAAAAGGCCCTCATTCAGGTAACCTTTGCCTACATACATATCATTCTTACTTAAAACAACACTATTGGAAACAAATACACACTTAAATCCATTTTTGACAAGAAGTGCTGTAGATACTAAATTCTTGCGAATTTCTGGAACATGGAGAACTTGATGAAGTCATAATTTTTTTCCGGATGACATCTTCAATGCAATCTTGCCAACTCCCTCGCTTTTGGCCGTAGATGAATTTCCCATGAAAAGAGTTTGGTCGGGTCCGCGGGAGCATAAGAAGAAAATAATTCCTTGTTTGCACAAATATGGCGGTGGCCCCAGAATCAATCCACCAATCTCTCGGATTTCTTACCAAGTTGCATTCAGACAACATGGCACACAAGT
This sequence comes from Nicotiana knightiana, assembly GCA_005239525.1. Taxonomy (NCBI): domain Eukaryota; kingdom Viridiplantae; phylum Streptophyta; class Magnoliopsida; order Solanales; family Solanaceae; genus Nicotiana; species Nicotiana knightiana. The sequence continues at coordinate 32,533 of ML376755.1, forward strand.
CCTCCACTTTTACCACATTTGCTTGATTCTTCTTCTTTTGTAACTCTTTCTTTGGAGCACGGCAATCTATGGCCTTATGCCTAGACTTTCCCCAGTTGTGACAACTACCTCTAAACTTCTTCTTGTTCGGGTAATTCTTTGGTCCAGATGCCTTCTTTCTTTTCTTTTTATTTCCCGGTGCTTCCTCNAACCATACCTTCAATAACAAATTTATAATTAAAAACACTATCAATATTATTAATAAAATTATTGACTCGGGTCATACCTTCAGCAAGGAGGTCATGCACGATGACTTGTAATTCTTGGACTTGAGTGATGACCGACCTAGTGTCAATCATCTTAATCTCCAAAAATTTTGCAGCAACGAACTTCTTAAGTCCAGCATCCTCGGTCATGAACTTTTTCTCAAGAGCGTTCCATAACTCTTTTGAAGTTTCCATGACACTATAAACATTATACAAGCCATCCTCCAAACAACTTAAAATGTAGTTTCTGCATAGGAAATCAGAGTGTTTCCATGCTTGAATTATAACAAATCGTTCAGCATCAGGAGTATTGTAACGACTCGACCGGTCGTTTTGCATTAGCGGAACCCGTTTCCCTAAATGAGATTTATTTTGAATTTATAAGTATCACGCTATTTCAAACAAGGCATAAATAAATTTGTGAATGTGAGAGGGTAAACAAATCGGAAGAAAAATGAGTTTCGTCGAGGTTTGAAATTTTGGAATAAAACACGGACCGAGCTAAAATACCCGATAATTATGGACTAATACCATGCAAGGTACCATATGACTACGGTGGTATAATGTATAAAGTATATATATAAAAAGTATATTAAAAATAAGTATAATTTTAAGTAAGTGGAAATAATTTTTAATTATGTGAGTAATTGATTAATTATTGGGTAATGTGATATTATCCTAATTAATTAAAAACTATTGGATAAACATTAAACCACCCTCCAACATACGTGGCAACCTCCAAACATTATGACTCTTAAGTCATTGAAGAATAGGTGGAAAGATTTAAATAATTATGGACTATGTGGTGGTTGTATGACTAGTTGGCTTATAAACTTCATTTTGCAACAGTGCATTTAGGTCCACATTTTGAAGAAACTAATTCTTGCTGAACGTTTGTCTTTGTGAACGTTTGTCTTTGTGCTTTGGCTATCACTCTCCACTACACCTGCTCATTATGTTGTTCTAAAATGGAATGTGATAAATGCGTGTGCTACAAATCTTTGTGCTTCACATCTTTTCAATGGGTGGATTGTCAAGGGTTGAAGGCATCTGACGAGGAATCAAACGTAAATACTATGTGTTACAAACGAAAGTCATATAAACAACGCCCAAGACCTTTAACTATTCAAATTAACGTGGGGTTTTGCAATTTGAAGGGAATACGGTGCAATCTTTTCCAAAAATATCATACAGATTTTTCCTACTCTACTTACGAGTCCTCGGGTGTAGAGTGCGGATTGGCGGGCGCCTTCTTACTTCGAGAGGTAGATTCGACACGAGGTGAGTCTCCTTTCTAACCTCGTAAGAGGGAATTGTCCCCCATAGGTGATATATATGCTATGTGTGGTTGTTTTGGGGGTAAGGTACGTACAAAGTGACGAGAGTCCGTACGTAGCGGTTATTGTGTCATGCCGGGTAATTTTAGAGCCCACATCATGCCTTGTGTTCTTTGTTGTAACGTTTTATATGTGGTGAAATCCTATTATAGGTAGTTTTATTTCTTTGAGATTTATGGAAGTTAAAATAACATGAAAATCAATTGCTTTACGAAAATATAATATGAAAAGGGATTGTTTTACGGGAAATAATACAAAAGCAATTGATTATGGAAAGTAATATGAAAAGAAGAGAATATTGTGTGTGCATGTGACCGCCTCGCAATTTATTTTCTGCGAGCGATGATTGATTATATTGTGGTATCGGGCCGTACGCCACGGCAGAGTGATGATTGATTATATTGTGGGATCGGGTCGTAAGCCACGACAGAGTGAGGATCGATTATATTGTGAGATCGGGCAGTACGCCACGACAGAGTGATGAGAGAGTATATTATGGGATTGGGCAGTACGCCACGACGAGATTGAGACTACAGGGTGGGATCAGGCCGTACACCACGGCGAGATTGGGATTACAGGATGGGATCGGGCCGTATGCCACGGCGAGATTGAGACTACAGGGTGGGATCGGGCCGTACGCCACATCGAGGATTACAGGATGGGATCGGGCCGTACGCCAGGCGGATACCAACCTTGATGGATTTTGGATTGTTATTTGATGTCTAATATTGATGTACTTGGTTAATTTTCTTACATGCCTACTGTTTTCCTTACATCTAGCTTACTTTATTATTGTTGGACCTTAGTGAGTATCGAGTCGACTTCTCGTCACTACTTTTTCGAGATTAGGCGGGATACTCACTGGTTACATATTTATGTATGTACTCATGCTGCAATTTCTTTTCTTTTGTACTTGACTGTACAGGTTCGGAGGTTGGTACGTCTGATTATCAGTCTGATGCTAGATAGTGACCGGTGTTGGTTATACTTCACGGTGAGCTGCTCTTCCTGGCAGCGCCCTGCAGTTTCCTTTTGTTATTTTCCCCGTTTATTCCATTCAGACTGTGGATTTGTATATATGTAGATATATCCTCCTTGTATATCCCGATGGCTGCCCGTGACACTCCTGACACTAGTTCCTGGCCCACACGTGATGTATATTTTGGGTTTTGGGCTGTTCATATGTGTATATGTTATATTTATCAGGCTGGTATTATGTTTAGATGTTTAACAACTGGAAATTGTCGATTGTTCAAATCTAATGGGAAGGGTAACATCTAGTGTAATCTGTATCGGCTTGCCTAACCTCGTTGTTGGGCGCCATCGTGACCTTAATTAGGATTTGGGTCGTGACAACATGATATTAGAGCTCTAGGTTCACGTAAGTCTCACGAGTCACGGGCAAGTCTAGTAGAGTCTTGCTGATCGGTACGAAGACGTTTGTACTTATCTTCGAGAGGCTACGGGACTGTAGGAGTACTTCCCTTCTTGATTTCTCGTCGTGCGATTTGTTTTCCTTAAGTCTTAGACCTATGTTTCTTCCTACTCAATCTTACGGGTAGTGAAGCGCTTGTTATGAATCAGGAATTTGAGGAGTTGTAATGGTGCTACATATATGATGCGTGATGTTTCCGTACATAGTTGATTGGGTTGTTGCTATCGCCTTGCAAAAGGATATTATGTTATTCCAGCTCAGTAGTTGTGTGTCTGGGAGCCTTGAGACTATGCTCCGGATGTTAAGATGCTTACGGTCGGTTATCGCACGACGTTGTTATAATGGTAAAATTCTTGCCCATATGTCAGGGTGATGAATGGCTCGAAGGGATGTCTTCTCATGGTGGGTTTCGAGATTTTAGCATTTGAGTTCCGACAGAGGAAAGGCATTTGGACTATGAACGATCTGGTTCGGGTTAGTAGGGCAGTAAGACTTGGTGTTAACAAGCAAGGTGGAGTATTCACTTGTGTTGTGGTATCATTGTTTGATCGAATAGCATGCGTTAAGTTCGCCGGTGTTATAAATCTTGGTTGCATTGGGTTAGAGTGTTGGGGAAGTGCTTTCCAGAGATCGTGGTGTGTAGTGCTTCGGAATTGAATAGTTACTTCTAATAAAGGCAGCTCGAGAAAGACGATATTCAGGGAGTTTGAAGTCGTGGTGATCTGCTGTTTCAAGAGCCACAGAGAATGATATTGAATTAAGGCCGCAATTTAGAAGCACGTGATGAAGGGAGACATATGAGAAGTGTCAGGTGGCGGCTAAATCTCTAGACGCCAGGCGTCAGAGACGGAAGTCGGGTAGTTGCTTAAATGAATGAGTTTAACTAAGTGGGAGAGTGGCAGTGTAGCCTATGAGTCCAGTGGTAAGATGGTTGCCTACCTTGAGGAGGAGTTGAGAATTTAAGTGGACATGGATTAGGTCCCCGAGCTTAATCTGAACTGTCGATTATCGGCGAAAGGTTGGATGCAATAGGGAAGAGTGGTCAGGGACGAGGAAAGATGCTATATGGCGGTGAATTTGAAGATGTTGTAGCGCAATTAAGTAGGTGTCCATGAGAAGCGAACGAATAGGTAAAGTTGGTGAATGAGAACAAGCTTAGGGTTAAGTATTGATGTTGCAGACGATGTGCGCCGCAACATTGTTGAAAAGTGTCAGTTGGTGAATTCCACAGGTGGGTTATCCCCTATGAGTAGGTTACCGATTGTGTGATTGGCAAAGTTTCTCAGGGGATTCTAGTGGCTATTCAGTAGGAGGCCGAATATGTGAAGGATGCTATAGAATTTGAGTATTAATGGGATGCTAGCAGGAGAATCTAGAAGAACTTGACAGATTGGTTGAGCAAGATTTTGTTAACAGAGGAGAAAGGATCTCAGCAGTGTCTAGAATGGTGCAAGAAGTAGCTTCGGGCTAAGTGGGGGAGTTCCACCATATGCGGTTGAGTTGTAAGATTGTGTTCTCATGGGGATGCGGATTGTCGGCGTATTCACATGTTATTTGGATCGGGTAGCACACCGCAACAATGTGATGATGAGTACGGTTCCCTATATTTATTTCTTTTATGTTATACTTCCTGTATTCTGAGGAAAGTTCATATTAGTTTCATGAGTTGAGTAGTCCCTTCATGAGTCAATTCTTTATGTCTCATGTTCTAGTTGTGGCCTATTGGCGCATTGTGATATCGTGTTTGACGGCTGGTCATGTCCGGGGTGATTTGTGGTCTGAACAGTTCATACTGGGTGAGACGATGCTATGGAACCTAGGATTGGTGTGATGAGATTATGTGAAGTATATTAGAGGTCAAATACCAGTGTTTGATCCATAATGAGAAAATGATCTAAGTCAAGAGAAAGGATTTCAATGTTTGATTAACTCTGCGGTTGGTTACCAATGTCTACGCGTCTTCTCCGTTGTGGTGGTATCGGCAGTATACTAGCAGGATGTTTGTATATATCTTATGAATTACATTAAGAGCATCAGATTCGTAGACTTTTGGCTATTAAAGTTCAGAGAGCGTCATTGTGGTCAACAGATGGGCTATGCAGTGTGTGGTGTCAATTCAGCGAAGGTGCGGAGTCGTATTCTGGTGCCTAGTATGGTAGTTAATACGGTGTTCATGCATTAGGATATGCCTAGCAAGGAAGTTTCGATGTTGAAATCGATTTCAGAACTTGCTGCTTGGATAAAGGAGAATATCTTCAGATTTTATCAAGCTTATGCGTTCAACTGGGTTGTGGCCGCACAGGCAGGTGCACAAGGTGTGAAGCAGTGATTCCAAATAACTCAAAAGCATTTCTTGGCACGTTCGAGGACGAACGTCTGTTTAAGTGGGGGAGAGTGTAACAACCCGACCGGTCGTTTTGCGTTATCGGAACCCGTTTTCCTAAATGAGATTTATTTTGAATTTTCAAGTATCACGTTATTTCAAACAAGGAATAAGTAAATTTGTGAATATGAGAGGGTAAGCAAATCGAAAAAAAAAAGAGTTTCGTCGAGGTTTGAAATTTTGGAATAAAATACGGCCCGAGCTAAAATACTCGATAATTATGGACTAGTACCATGCAAGGTACTATATGACTACGGTGGTATAATTTATAAAGTATATATATAAAAAGTATATTAAAAATAAGTATAATTTTAAGTAAGTGAAAATAATTTTTAATTATGTGAGTAATTAATTAATTATTGGGTAATGAGATATTATTCTAATTAATTAAAAACTATTGGATAAACATTAAACCACCCTCTAACATACGTGGCAACCTCCAAACTTTATGACTCTTAAGTCATTGAAGAACAGGTGGTAAGATTTAAATAATTATGGACTATGTGGTGGCTGTATGACTAGTTGGCTTATAAACTTCATTTTGCAACAGTGCATTTAGGTCCACATTTTGAAGAAACTAATTCTCGCTGAACGTTTGTCTTTGTGAACGTTTGTCTTTGTGCTTTGGCTATCACTCTCCACTACACCTGCTCATTATGTTGTTCTAAAATGGAATGTGATAAATGCGTGTGCTACAAATCTTTGTGCTTCACATCTTTTCAATGGGTGGATTGTCAAGGGTTGAAGGCATCTGACGAGGAATCAAACGTAAATACTATGTGTTACAAACGAATGTCATATAAACAACGCCCAAGACCTTCAACTATTCAAATTAACGTGAGGTTTTGCAATTCGAAGGGAATACGGTGAAATCTTTTCCAAAAATATCATACAAATTTTTCCTACTTCACTTACGAGTCCTCGGGTGTAGAGTGCGGAGTTGCGAATGCGTTCTTGGTCCGAGAGGTAGATTCAACACGAGGTGAGTCTCCTTTCTAACCTCGTAAGAGGGAATTGTCCCCCATAGGTGATATATATGCTATGTGTGGTTATTTTTGGGGTAAGGTACGTACAAAGTGACGAGAGTCCGTACGTAGCGGTTATTGTGTCATGTCGGGTAATTTTAGGGCCCACAGCATGCCTTGTGTTCTTTGTTGTAATGTTTTATATGTGGTGAAATCCTGTTATACGTAGTTTTATTTCTTTGAGATTTATGGAAGTTAAAATAACATAAATCAATTGTTTTACAAAAATATAATATGAAAAGGGATTGTTTTACGGGAAATAATACAAAACCAATTGATTATGGAAAGTAATATAAAAACAAGAGAATATTGTGTGTGCATGTGACCGGTTCGCAATTTACTTTTCGCGAGCGATGATTGATTATATTGGGAAATCGGGCCGTACGCTACGGCAGAGTGATGATTGATTATATTGTGGGATCGGGCCGTACGCAACGGCAGAGTGAGGATCGATTATATTGTGGGATGGGGTCGTACGCCACGACAGAGTGATGAGAGAGTATATTATGGGATCGGGTCGTACGCCACGGCGGGATTGAGACTACAGGGTGGGATCGGGCCGTACGCCACAGCGTGATTGAGATTACAGGATTGGATCGGGCCGTATGCCACGGCGAGATTGAGACTACAGGGTGGGATCGGGCCGTACGCCACGGCGAGGATTACAGGATGGGATCGGGCCGTACGCCCCGGCGGATACTAACCTTGGTGGATTTTGGATTGTTATTTGATGTCTAATATTGATGTACTTGGTTAATTGTCTTACATGCCTACTGTTTTCCTTACATCTTGCTTACTTTGTTACTATTGGACCTTAGTGAGTATCAAGTCGACTTCTCGTCACTACTTCTTCGAGATTAGGCGGGATACTCACTGGGTACATATTTATGTATGTACTCATGTTGCACTTTCTTTTCTTCTGTACTTGACTGTACAGGTTCGGAGGTTGGTACGTCTGATTATCAGTCCGATGCTAGATAATGACCGGTGTTGGTTATACTTCATGGTGAGCTGCTCTTCCTGGCGATTCCTGGCAGCGCCCTGGAGTTTCCTTTTGTTATTTTCCCCGTCTATTCCATTCAGACTGTGGATTTGTATATATGTAGATATATCCTCCTTGTATATCCCGATAGCTGCCCGTGACACTAGTTCCTGGCCCACACGTGATGTATATTTTGGGTTTTGGGCTGTTCATATGTGTATATGTTATCTTGATCAGGCTGGTATTATTTTTAAATGTTTAACAACTGGAAATTGTCGACTGTTCAAATCTAATGGGAAGGGTAACATCTAGTGTAATACGTATCGGCTTGCCTAACCCCGTTGTTGGGTGCCATCACAACCTTAATTAGGATTTGGGTCGTGACAAGTATCTTCTTCCACGACTGGAACATCTTCCTTGATGTACCGCTGCAGGCTTATTGTAGTTAGATAGAAGAGCATCTTTATCTGCCAATGTTTGAAGTCTGTATCGAAAATTTTTTCGGGGTTTTCTGCCGGTGCCATTATATGTGCTGGTCTTGACGAAGCAGCAACACTCGATGAAGCACCCGTTCCAGTAGCATTTCCATTAGTTTGGTTTTCATTCGTCATGTTTCTGTAAAGTTGGAAACAAACAGAACTTTGTTAAATCAGTGAAGTTTTGATATCTTCAAACTGAATACCAAACCAAACATACAACACATAACAATGGTGAAGTTTTTATATACTTCAAACCCGTATGTTTATTATTCTGGTAATGTTTTGATATACTTTAAAACAGACAGAACATATATTGAAGTATAAAGAACGAAGGCTTTAGTCTCCAAACCAGTATACAAAATATAGATAACAGTTCAATATAAATTCAACACAAAAACGTTAAATTAAAATTCCTTAAGGTTGTTATCGCTATTGTGTTAAAACAGAAAATAGAAAACTGTTAGAAGAAATTAAAAAGCTGTAAACGATAAGAAATATTCCGAGTCCACAATTTCCTTGTGCGTCCTTAAGGAATTTTAACCCCCTCACAAGTTGCCAAGGTAGTGGACTAAATCCTCCTAGGATGAAACGGAATAAACCTTCCTGCAACAGTGCCAATACAAACTGCAGGATATCAACGAACTCAAAGAACGGAGCAAAATCACATTTACGAATTTGACAGAGAAACTGCGAAGTAGAATGCAGGATTTTCAGAAGGTAGTTCTGTATTTTCGACTGAGTGAAAAGGAAGTCATGCCTCGAAATTTATAGGCAATTATCGGAAGAGGTGTGATGTCTGTTTAGGAAGAGGTGTCTGTCAGAAGGGAAAAGTAGCGTTCAACGTTTTGGATATTACAGTTAATTCCGTTAATGAACTGACTGACACTTAATTAATTCATAAATAATTAATTAAATTAATTTTGTCAAAAAATTAATCTTATCAATCATTTGACAAATCTGAAGCCGAAGCCGAGCCGAGCGACGACGACAGCGCGAGGCTTCATTCTCTTCAACTCCTTTTAAGAGATCTAAGAAGCGATTCTATATTTATACACAGAAGTGTAGTTGTGCCTCGCCAATGTTGTACAAAGTTCATTTGTCATAAAAACAAAGCTCACTTGATTCAAAATTTTTATTTTCCTCCATTTTATTTCCCCTAATTTTCCAATTCACACTTCTAGTCTTTAAGGCTAATGGCTTAAAGTCCAATAGGAATTTCTTATGTTTTCTTTTGACGGTTCCCCGTTCGTGATCATCAACTTGATGAAATTAGACGACGTTTCGGTAGATTTGGATTCCGAAACTTCTTAGGCTCAGGTCAGCGCAAAAATTGGCCAAATTTATTATGCCATTGCCAAGGCAAGTGACGTTCATGCATTTTCAGTAGGTACGGGTCCAACACTAGGATCTGGAGGTCATATTTCAGGTGGCGACTTTGGACTTCTGTCCAGAAAATTCGGACTCGCTGCTGAGAGTGTCGTAGATGCTCTTCTTATTGATGCTGATGGACGGTTATTAGACCGAAAAGCCATGGGAGAAGACGTGTTTTGGGAAATCAGAGGTGGCGGCGGTGGAAATTGGGAAATTATTTATGCCTGGAAAATTCAATTACTCAAAATGCCCAAAACTGTAACACCTTTTATGATCTCTAAGCCTGGCTCCAAACAATACGTTGCCTCATTACTTCACAAATGGCTAAAAGTTGCACCAAATTTGGCTGATGATTTTACTCTAGGAGTAGTCATGAGACCTATAGATCTGTCGGCTGATATGAAATACGGAAATACTACTCCTATTGAAATATGTGCCCAATTCAATGGACTTTATCTGGGTCCAAAAACTGAAGCGGTTTCCAGATTAAATGAGGCATTTCTAGAGCTGAACGTTAAGAATAATGACGCCAAAGAAATGACTTGCATTGAATCTGCACTTTTCTTTTCCGAATTAGATTCGTATTCGGGAACTCCTCTGACGATATCACCCGTTTGAAAGAACGCTACATGGATGTAAAAACTTTCATCAAAGGCAAATCAGATTATGTGAAGACCCCATTTTCAATGGACGGAATGATGACAACTCTTGTTGAACTCGAGAAAAACCCCAAGGCATTCCTTTTATTCAATCCATATGGCGGGGCCACGGACAAAATTAGTGATCAAGCTATTGCTTTCCCTCATCGAAAGGGTAACCTTTTCGCGGTTCAATATTATGCACAGTGGAACGAAGAGGACGATTCCAAGAGAAACGAGTACATAGAGTGGACAAGAGGATTTTACAATAAAATGGCTCCTTTTGTTTCAAGCTCGCCAAGGGAGCTTATATAAACTACTTGGATATGGATCTTGGAGTGAATATGGACGACGAGTACTTACTGCGAAATGCTAGTAGTCGTTATTCTTCCTCTGTTGATGCTGTGGAGAGAGCTAGAGCATGGGGTGAAAAGTATTTCTTGAATAACTATGATAGGTTGGTTAAAGCTAAGACAAAAATTGATCCACTAAATATTTTTCGACATGAACAAAGTATACCTCCTATGCTTGCTTCAACAAAAGAGCATAACTATAGTAGTGAATAAGATTTCAAATGTACTACTACCAGGGGCAGATGCACAAGTGTGGAAGTTGTGTCATTACACGTCGCTTTGCCCGGAAAATTATTAAATATTTATACTAATATTCTGTAAAAATGAAGAAATATATAATAATGGCACCGCTTATTTCTAGCAAAGAGTACTTCTTGGTCTACTGGTCAAGAAAAGGTAAGTCTTTAATATTTCAGTATGATCAGTTTCTTTATGCAATATTGAGAAAATTTGAGCTACTTTAAAGAAAGGCGGATACACTTATAAAGTTTCTTGAATGTCAATATACAAAATTCGACTTGAGCTCATATCAACTATTTGGTTTGTTGATATAAATTATGATAACTAAGAAAATTTGAAACCATAACAATATGTTGCATTGTCCCCAAACTGTAAATGTTAAGGACAAAGTGTCGTGTATGGCCAACTGATTAGTAAGAATATGTTCAAATAAGAATTATTTTTGTTTTATAAAATTTGAAAAGGATTAAAAAACAAATAACAACTTTTTATTTTTTGAAATAACTACAATTATTTATTAGGAAAGACATAATTATGAGGGTGAAAATAAAAATACTGACGGAAAGAGATGTATGCATATATTCATTTAGCTTTTTAAAATCGGAGTCAAATTAGAGTATGCTTATTCACCTTTTTAATTTCGTCTCCAAAAAAATGTTTATCTGTCATGTAAATATATGTTGGCTGCAAGCTTGCTTGATTAGGAATTCGCTAACAGATGAGACAAAAGATTTTATGGCAGACGTTATATGCAACTGAATGGAAGTTCATTATTGATACTTAGGAGAATATGTTGTAGGCATTCCACTGAGATTAATATGTGAAAAAACCTATTCCACCGAATCATTGATACGTGGAAACCTTTTGGTCCTTGCAATATCTTCTATTGTTCTTGCACATGCCACATTTAATTAAATAATCATTCAAGGCATTGTTTAATAGGGTATTTTCTACTAAAATATTATTCTATTGTAAGATAGTTGTTCTCTACGAGGTCTTAATCAAGTACATCCTTATGTTTCTTTAACCCAAACTTTCACTATGTTCTTATAATATTTCATTTAAAACAAAAAGAAATACATTGATATACAAGGAGGGAAAATGAACACAAACCAATACAATAATGAAGAATAGTTCAACAAATGATTGGAGTATAGGAGAAAACAACAGTATTGCGTCTTCCACAAATTTAAAGTATTTCCCTTTGAGTGCAGCTCCAAAGTGAATCCCTAAGAAGTTTCGTATGCCCGAAATCCTGAAGTATAATTGTTACACCCCATGTTTTTGTACATGAAAGTACATCGTAAATCAATTGATGTAAGCTCGAAAATGAGATCCTCTTTGAAAGTATACAAATTTATTTAATTTTGTTACACCCGATACTTGAGACGTCACCATCATTATAGGATTATCTAATGTAAGCTCAAAAAGGAATAAATCCTTCTACCAGGATAAGAAAGGTTTACCAAAGTCTTAAGTAAGTTAAGATGAATATGAGAGTTGTTAATCACGATTGAAATGAGTTTAAAGTCATGATATGACTATATATGATGTTTGGATAGAAAATATAAAGTTTGGGAAAATCATATTAAAGTTGCGGAAAAAGCGACTAAGGATTTGCCTTGTGACGAAACTTTGTGAGCAATAAATGTTTTGTGCTATATGGGGTCTTTTTGGAACATATTATAATGTTGGAATGTAGTTTCCAATGCTCTTAACTATTTATTCATACGACACTCGGATAAAAAGATATAAGCATTGGAAGAAGGGCCAATGCTATGGTGCCAAGTAGCACCTTTTTGACTTTACAAAAAAATGGATATTTATGTCCCCTATGTCATCTCTTTCTTCATTTTTCCAGAGAGCACGACCAAATAAGACCCCGAAACTTACCCTTAAGCTCTTTATAAGGGTTTCAAACAAGATTATCATCCCGGGAAATAACTCTCTTTTATCAAGAAACTTCAAATACTGAAAGAGAACACCCTTTCAACCCAATGGGACTAGACGTAGTATTCATCCAAAACAGTATAAAAATTCTAGTGTCTTTAACTCCTGCATTTTACTTCTATTTTATTTATATTTTGTTCCTACCTTCAGTCGACTAATTAGAAAACTAGTCAACTACTTAGCATACAAAAAAGGAAAGATCGACAATTCACCCCCACCCCTCCTCTTGTACTTTCAATTGGTATCAGAGCATGTCTCATACTTTTATCTTTTTCTTAATAGCTTGTGAGAAAAGATCATGTCAAACCAAGTAACTATTGGAGCACTCTTTCAAGAATGGACATCGCAAGTAAGGCCACCATATTTCAATGGACAATATTCCTCCCACAGAAAAGTACGCATGGATATTTATGCAAAGTCTTGTGATGTCAAAATATGGCGTGTTATCAAAAAGGAAAATTATCCACTGCCTACAGTAGCTCAACCACCCGTTGATCCTGAAGATATAGATGAATACACAGACGAGCAAATTCTGTTGTTCAAGTTAATTCTAAGGCATGAAACTTGCTTTATAATGCTATAAGTAGAGAAGAATATGAGAAAATTTCAAGTTGTGATACCACCAAAGAAATGTGGGATAAACTGGAAGTTACCTATGAAGGAACCAACAAAGTGAAAGAAACTCAAATAAACCTATTTGTTCAAGATTATGAACTCTTCCAAATGAAAGAATGAGAATCCATGAGTAAATATTTGCAAGATTTAGCAAAATCATTGACGATCTGAAAGCCTTTGATAAACCTTACTCAAGTGGTAATCAAGTTCGAAAAATCCTGAGAAGTTTTCCTTCTACATGGCAAACAAAACTAGTAGCACTCGAATCTCAAGATCTATACATACTTTCATATGCTGAATTACGAGGAGATCTCATAACATTTGAGAAAACCCATCTCAAGAAAATGCGTCAAGAAGAAAAGACGAAAATTATAGCTTTCAAAACTACAAGTGAAGGACCTGAAAATGATATTGATGACGATCTAGAAGCTCTTGAAGAAGAAGTTGTCATGGTGTCAAGAAACACGAATGGATTGATGAGAAGTTATAGAAACACAAAAAAGGGAAGGATGTCATCCAAACGACAGTACAATGAACAAGAAAAAAATGATGGAAAATTCATTAAATGTGGAAGATATGGCCATGTTCAAGCTGAATGCCCAGATCTTAAAAGAAATGTCTCCATAGGGATCAACAAAAACAAATGCTTCGAAATATGGAGTGATGAAGACAACTCTATTCATAAGAAAATAGCAAACATGTGCTTCATGACTATTTTGCAAATGTCACGACCCAAAATCACATGTGCGCCTATCATGATACTAGGCAAGCCGACAACTCACAAATACAGGCATCTTTAATTTAAAATATACTGAAATAGGCTTAATTAAATAAAATATCATAATAAATTGAAGAAAGCACCGCAACTCAATACAAAATTTGCCCAAATCCGGGCCCCACTGAGCACATGAGCATCTATACAATAACATGGTCTGACTGCTGGAAACACTGTCTAGGAAGGTAGAACAGTATAACTAAACTAAAATAAAAAGGAGGAGAGTCAAGATTTGCGGATGCTAAGGCAGCTACCTCGATAGTCTCTGAACTGAATAAGCTCTAACACTAGCAAGCTCTGTGCCGCAAGTACCTGGATCTGCGCACGAAGTGCAGAGTGCAGTATGAGTACAATTGACCCAATGTACTCAATAAGTAACAAAACTAACCTTGGGCTAAAAGCATTGACGAGCTTGACCAATACAGTCCAAATACAGAATGTAACCGTACAAAAATGACAGGAAAATATGACAAGAATATCTCGGAGAAACTCGTAATCTGTCGGTACATAGTACATGAAATGTAAACATGCTTTTAGGTTTAACAATTAAGCTCAATACAGATAAAATATGCCAAGTATGATTGATATGAGGAGTGTTACATCTCTATATCTACATGTCAATGTGTATATTACATGTGATTCAACAGAATGAAAAGCTCACATACTCACACTCTCAGAGTACTCAATCTAACGGCCTCAATTCTCGCTCACCCCACTCAGTCACTTAGCACTGTGCGGTGCCTGAGCTCACTATAGGTATGTAAGACTCTGGAGGGGCGGATCCTGCCCAAGCTCTAATAATAAGCCAATCTGGCTTGCTGCAGCGTGCAGCCTGATCCCATAAAAATAAAGCCTAAAAAGGCATGTTGCATCGTGCAGCCCGATTCATATAACAATTATATATATATATATATATAAAGCTACAAGGCATGCTGCGGTGTGCAGCCCAATCCAAAAATCTCACTCACAACACGGCTCACGGGCCTCTACTCAGTCATCAATCTCTCCAATTTCTCAGGATCACCAATCTCATGCTAATTATCCTAAACAATGATATATAGCACAATAATAAATAGTAATAGAAACTGATATATGATATGCAAATGATGGATGTGATTGAGTACAAAGTTGTCATCTAAGCAAATAATTCAACAGTAGGACTAACCCTAGTGGGTCTCAACACGATAAGCATACATCATCAACATGATTTCTAACATGGATTGCATCTCAATTCCTCTAACACATAGAGATTAACAACAAGGTTTGATGACTACACAATATCACAGAATCAATTGGATCACAATTACTACGGTGCACGCCGACACGCCCATCACCTAGCATGTGCGTCACCTCATCACCAACCACATAATACGTAATTCAAGGATTGATACCCTCTGAACCAAGTTTAGAAGTGTTAATTACCTCAAACCATGCAAATATCTACTCCAACAATCCCTTGCCTAGCAAACCGGCCTCCGAACGCCTCGAATCGAGCCCCAAATAACTCGATACAATCAACTCAAGCTATAGGATTCAATTCCATATGAAAAAGCTAGGTTCTTTCACAAAAGTCAAAAAGTCAACCCCAGGCCCACATCGAAATCCGAAAACATTAACAAAATATGAAACCACGAGTCCAATCATACCAAAATTACTCAAATTCGATCACAGGTCTACCTTCAAATCCTCAAATTAAAGCCTACGAAATTTCTACAATTTTCCCCCAATCTTCCCAACCTTAAACATTAATTAAATGATAAAAAAAACAGTGGTAGATTCATGTAATTGAACTAAATACGAGTTAGAATGAATCAACCCAATCAACTCCTTGAAAATCCCTTCACGAATTACCCAAATCCGAGGTCTCTAGCTTAAAATATGAAAAATGGGTTCAAACTCTCGATTTTGGTATTTAACAATGTTGCCCAGTGATTCCTCTTCGCAATCGTGATAAGTCCCTTACAATCACGAAGAATAAACAAAGTTTCCCCCCAAAATGACCCCCACAAACGCGTATCACCAGTCGCGAACGTGATGCATAAGAACACAAAGCTACCTGACCCGTGAACCCCCTCACGTGATCGTGCTGGATAAACGTGTGGCTTCCAGGCCATCCCTCCTTCCTTCTTTGTGACCACGGTACAACCCCTCGCGTTAATGATGCATGAACAGAAAAAGCTCTGCGATCGCCTAGACCAACTCCACCAGCTTCCCAAATAAGCCTTCGCGATCGTGATCCTTCCCACGCTATCACATATAAGGAAACGAGACCTGCAACTTCAGCAATCTTCTAAGTCCAAATTCCTATCTGTTAACTATCTGAAATCCAGCCGAGGCCCCCGGGACCTTAACCAAACATACCATCAAGTCTAAAACATCATACGAACACGCTCGAAGCATCAAATCACATCAAAATACTAAAATCACGATTCGTGCATTGATTCAAGCCTGAGCACTTATGAACTTCTAAGTTTCAAAACTAATGTCGAAACATACCAAACCAACTTCGCTTAGCCTCAAGTTTTGCACACAAGTAATAAATTACACGACGGACCTATTCCATTTCCGAAACAAAAATTCGAGCCCAGTAACTACAAAGCCAACTATCGGTCAAACTTCTCGACTCTCCAAACTTCCATTTTTCAAACTTTCGCCATTTTAAGCCGAAATCGCCTACGGAACTCCAAATCAATATCCGGACATAAACCTACGTCTAAAATCACCATACAGAGATATTGGGACAATAAAAACTCCATTGCCGAGTCATTTAAACATAAGTCATCATCCAACCAACTATTTCAACTTAGGCTTCTAACCTTGGGACTAAGTGTCCCAACTAATTCTGAAACATCCTCGGAACCAAACCAACTACCCTGGCAAGTCATATAACAACAAAAGAGCGTGGAATAAGCAATAAATGGAGGAATGGGGCTACAACAGTCAAAATGACCGGCCGGGTCATTAAATTTTCCCCCTCTTAAAAAAATGTTCGTCCTCGAATGGGTCTAGAATCATACCTGGAGTCTCAAATAGGCGTGGATATCTCGCCCGGTCTCCCAATTAGCATCCTTGACTGGTTGACCTCTCCACTGCACCTTCAAGGAAGCTATGTTCACCTCAACTTTCAAACATGTCGATCCAAAATGGCCACCAGCTCCACATCATAAGTCAAATCACCATACAACTGAACCGTGCTGATATCCAAGACATGAGACGGATCGCCGACATATTTTCGGAGCATGGAAACATGAAGCACTGGATTATCACTTGATAGACTAGGAGGATATGCAGCCACCCCTCAAATCCTCTCAAGCACCTTAAGAGGCCCAATATACTGAGGGCTCAACTTGTCCTTCTTCCCGAACCTCATAACACCCTTCATGGGTGAAGCTCTGAGTAGTACCTTCTCCTCCACCATGTTAGCATTATCACTAACCTTCTGATCGGTGTAGCTCTTCTGTCTAGACTGCGCTATGTGAAGCTGATCCTGAATCAACTTAACCTTGCCAAAGCATCCTGAACCAAGTCAGTGCCCAATAGCCTAGCCTCACCCGGCTCAAAGCAACCCACGCGAAACCAAAACTGTCTCCCATACAAAGCCTCATACGGAGCCATCTAAATTCTGGATTGGTAGTTGTTTTTATAGGAAAACTCGGCAAGCGGTAGAATTTGATCCCACGAACCCTTGAAATCCATGACACAAGCGTGTAGTATATCGTCTAATGTGTGAATTGTGCACTCAGACTGTCCGTCCGTATGAGGGTGGAATGTTGTACTGAACTCATTACTTGTGCCTAACTCTCGCAGCACTGCTCTCCAAAACTATTATGTAAACTGTGTTCCCCAATATAAAATGATGGACACTAACACACCGAGAAGGCAAAAAATCTCACAAATGTAGATCTCAACCAACCACTCCAAAGAATAAGTAGTCCCAACAGGAATAAAATGCGCGGACTTGGTCAACTGATCCACAATCACCCAAACAACGCCAAACTTCCTCGAAGTTCGTGGGAGCCCAATTACAAAATCAATGGTGATACTCTCCCATTTCCACTCCAGAATCTCAAGCCTCTAATGCAATCCGCCGAGTATGTGATGCTCGT
The DNA here is from genome assembly GCA_005239525.1 of Nicotiana knightiana. NCBI lineage: Eukaryota > Viridiplantae > Streptophyta > Magnoliopsida > Solanales > Solanaceae > Nicotiana > Nicotiana knightiana. The sequence continues at coordinate 50,467 of ML376755.1, forward strand.
ACTTCACCTGCTTACAATTAGGCACCAAGCTACAAACCCCACTATACATGTCTTACTCCTCATCCACCAATAGTGCTGCCTCAATTCCTAATACATATTTGCGGCACCCGAATGAATGGAATACCGCGAACTGTTGGTCTCCTAAAGAATCAACTCTCGCAGCCCATCCACATTGGGCATACGAATTCAACCATGCATACGCAACACCCCATCATCCATAATAGTAACCTCATTGGTATAACAACATTGAACCGTGTCCTTGAGGACAAGAAAATAGGGGTCATCATACTGATTCTGCAGAGACTCTAGTGATTGATTCAGTGTCTGTAGTCTGGGAGTTCTCCTACGTGTTTCCTTCTGATCTTCCAGGAATGCCACAAAATCATGATATCGATTTCTACATTGATTTGGCTCTAGGTGCCCATCCTATCTCTATCCCATGGTATCACATGGCTCTGAAAGAGTTGAAGGAACAACTTGAGGAGTGCTAGGAAAAGGGTTTGTCAGACCGTGTGTATCTCCTTACGGTGCAATAGTGCTATTTATCAAGAAGAAAGATAGGACTACGCGGATGTGGATTCATTACTGTCAGTTGAACAAAGTTACCATTAAGAACAAGTACTCGTTGCTGTGTATTAATGATTTGTTTGACCACTTGTAGGGTCCTAGGGTGTTTTCTAAGATCGACTTGAGGTCGGGGTACCATCAGTTGAAGATTCGGGATTCAGATGTTTTGAAGACTGCTTTTCGGATTAGATATGGCCATTATGGGTTTCTAGTGATGTCCTTCGGTTTTCCTAATGCTTCGGTGACATTTATGGAGTTGATGAACATGGTGTTCAGGACATACATTGATTCATTTATCATTGTCTTCATTGATGATATTTCGATCTACTCACGCAGCATGGAGGAGCACGAGCAGCATTTGAGAGTGGTGCTTCAGACCTTACGAGAATAGAAGTTATATGCTAATTTCTCCAAATGTGAGTTTTGTTTAGATTCTGTGGAATTCTTGGGGCATCTTATATCAGGCGAAGGAATAAAGGTTGATCCCAAGAAGATCAGGGTAGTTTAGAGTTGGCGTCGTCCTACCACAGCGACCGAGATGAGGAGCTTCATGGGGTTAGCAGGTTATTATCATCGATTTGTTGAGGGCTTCTCATCTATTGCAGAACCTTTGACTAGATTGATCCAGAAGGGTGCTCTATTCCGATGGTCCGACAATTGTGAGGTGAGCTTTCAGAAGCTCAAAACCGCATTGACTTAACACCGGTGTTAATGTTGTCTTCCGGTTCAGGGATGTATACCGTGTATTGCGATGTTTCATGCGTTGGCTTGGGTTGTGTATTGATGCAGGAGGGGCAAGTTATTGCCTATGATTCACGTCAGTTGAAGACCCACGAGAAGAATTACCTTGTACACGATTTGGAGTTGGCCGCGATTGTTCATGATCTTAAGGTCTGGAGGCATTATCTATATGGGGTGTCCTGTGAGGTTTACAATTATCATCGCAACTTGTAGCATTTGTTCAACCAAAGGGATCTCAATTTGAGGTAGCGCATGTGGATTGAGTTACTAAAGGACTATGATATTACCATCCTTTATCATCTGGGCAAGGTGAATGTAGTTTCAGATGCCTTGAGCAGAAAGGCGGAGAGTATGGGTAGTTTGGCATTCATTTCAGCAGAGGAGAGACTATTAGCTTTGGACATTTTGTCCTTGGCTAACATATTTGTGAGGTTGAATATTTCAGAGCCTAGCGGAGTTCTTGCATGCGTCATTACCCAGTCTTCACTATTGGAGCAGATCAAGGCTCATCAGTTTGATGATCCACATTTGCTGGTTCTTAGAGAAACAGTACTACAGGGTGGTGCCAAGGAGGTTACTATCACTGAGGATGGTGTTCTGTGACTCCAGGGTTGCCTATGTGTTCCTAATGTCGATGACTTGAGGAAGAGGATTCTAGAGGAGTCACATATTTCTCGGTATTCCAATCATCCAGGTGCTACGAAGATGTATCGCGACCTGAGGCAACATTATTGGTGGCGGGGGATAAATGACATAGTTGAGTATGTTGTGTAGTGTCTAAATTGCCAGCATGTTAAGTATGAGCACCAGAGGCCAGGAGGCCTACTCCAGCAGATGACTATACCAGAGTGGAAATAGGAGCGCATTACTATGGACTTTGTAGTTGGGTTGTCGCAGACCTTGCGGAAGTTTGATGAAATTTGGGTCATTGTTGATAGGTTGACCAAGTTGGTACACTTCATTCTGGTTGTGACCACGCATACCTCAGAGAGGTTGACCTAGATTTATATTCAGGAGATAGTTCGGTTGCAAAGTGTGCATGTTTCAATCATATCATATAGAATCCCTCAATTTTCTTTGCATTTCTGGAGAGTAGTACAGAGTTAGTTGGGGACCCGGGTAGAGCTCAACACAGTTTTTCATCTGCAATTCAACGGGCAGTCGAAACGGACGGTTCAGATCCAGGAGGTCATACTCAGAGCATGTGTGATTGACTTTGGAGGGCAGTGGGATCGATTTTTTCCTTTGGCCGAGTTTTCTGACAACAATAGTAATCAGTCTAGCATCGAGATGGATCCATTTGAGGATTTATATGGTCGGCGATGTCATTCACCCATCGGATGGTTTGAGCCTCGCGAGGCCAAGCTATATGGTACTGATTTTGTGAAGGATGCCTTGGAAAAGGTAAATTCGATCCAGGAGCGACTTCACACAGCACAGTCCAGACAGAAGAGTTACGCGGATCAGAAGGCGCATGATTTATCATTTATGGTGGGCGATAAGGTTCTCTTGAAAGTCTAGCCGATAAAGGGGATTATGAGGTTCGGGAAGAAGGGAAAGTTGAGCCCAAGGTTTATAGGCCCATTTGAGGTGTTGAGACGAGTTGGGGAGGTTCCTTATGAGCTTGCCTTGCCTCCCCGATCGGGAGATTATTCATTTTTTCACGTATCTATGCTCATGAGATATCATACCGATAGGTCACATGTTTTAGACTTCAACACGGTTCAGCTAGATGAGTGTCTGGATTGTGAGGAGGATCCAGTTGCCATTTTCTATAGGCAGGTTCGCCAGTTGAGGTCCAAGAAGATTTCTGTGGTAAAGGTTCAGTGGAGGGGCCAATCAGTTGAGGAGGCGACTTGGGAGGCCGAGGAGGGCATGCGAAACAGATATCCACACTTATTCTGCACTCCAAGTATGATTCTAGACCCGTTCGAGGACGAACGTTTGTTTAAGATGTGGAGAATGTAACGATCCAACCGATCGTTTTTCTTTATGGAACCCCGTTCCCCCAAATAAGACTCCCTGTATGTGCTTTTACTGTTTTATGACTTGTGGGGATGGTTAGTTCGGGATTTTGAAGGGTTCAGGTTGAAATCGGAACAGTTGGTTCTTTAAGGTTGGAAAAAGGGCTAAATTTGACTTTGGTCAACTTTTTTAGTTAACGACCTCGTAACTAAGATTTGAAGGTTCCAATAGGTTCGCATGATTCGGACTTGGGAGTATGTTCGAATCGGATTTTGGATAACCCGTGAGCGTTTTGAGGCTTAATAGTGAAGGTTGACTATTTGAAGGTATTAAAGTTCTTTAAAGTTGGTTTGGAGTAGGTTTTGGTGTTATCGAGGTCCATTTGGGATGCCATGTAAGATATGTTTATTTTTTAATATAAGTTTATCTTATAATAACCTCTTAGTCCTATATAAAGGAGGCCAAGTAGTAGTTGTAATGTCATCTTGTAACCTTTGTACACCTTTGAGATATATTACATATGAGTTCCTTCTAAACTTCTCTCTTGTTCATTTTTTTCAGATGGATGGAAAGGTCGGTCTATGTATGAAAATAAAGTACGAATACTCTAAGAAAGTTAGCATATTGTAGTACGAAAGTTTTCTGAGTTATAACAGCTAAAGTTGGTTATAATACAAAAGTTTTCTGAGTTGTGTAGCTTGAAAAGCCGTCCCTTGTGGGTTGATGAAGCCAGCCCCTTTGTAGGAAACCTTTTGCGACTATAAGAAAATTAACTGTTAGTGTAGCTTGGCAAGCCGTCCCTTATGGGTTGTTGATGCTAGCTCTTTTTGTTGGGAAACTTTCATATCTATTATTTAGTTTGATTTCATGGAGTCTCTTGTTCTATTCTTATACTGTGGTAATAGTTCTGTATGGTAATTTATGACTTGCAGGCAAAATTTGGTGTCATTCCGAGTAGTTTAAGTATGTTTCTGCGCGCTCACAGTAAGCTTGAAGAACTTGAAGTTCATAAGTTGATTCAATTTAGTTTGAGGTCTGATTCTTAGTTTTGATGTAGTTTTATGCGTTCCGAGAGTTCGATCTAGTTCGTTTTATGAATTCAAACTTGTTGGTACGTTTAGACGGGGCCTTGGGGCCCCTGATGCCATTTAGACGATACACGGATTGAGTTAAGACTCAAAAGGGCTGCTGGTACACTAGTTCTGTTGCCTGCAAGCTTTAGGCCGCAGGTGCGAGCCCACATGTGCATGGGTCTTGTCACAGAAGGAGCTTTGGAACGTTTGGCCATGGACTGCAAATGGGGGTTTTCGTGTGCACCTGCAAATGTGCAGGTGCAATTGGGCAAGATGCAGAAGCTGCTTAAGCTGCAGGAGCGGCACGCTCGCCGCAGAAGCGGGACCGTAGAAGCGGAAATCCCATCCGCAGAAGAGGCCCTTGTTGGGCTTGAGGAACTCCGCAGGAGCAGATTTAGCACTGGAGGTGCGGTACCACAAACGCGGCAGAGGCACCACAGGTGGCGAAAAATGCTGAAGGCAGAACCTTCATTTAAGTCAGGGTTGTGCATTTGAGGTTCTTTATTGCACTTCTTGGGGCGATTTTGGAGCTGGTTAGAGAGGGATTTTCACTAGACATCTGAGGTAAGTAATTTATATCTAATGTAAGTTTAATACATAGATTCTGGGTAGACTTTTACATGTAAATTTTTTGAAAATTATGAGTTCAGATGAAAACCTAGTTTTTTTTTATAAAAATGGGATTTAACCACGTAAACGGTTATGGAATTGAGTGAAAATTATGTAATTGGGTTTGTGAGGTTATGGATAACAACTTTCGTCGAAAATTCTTAAAATTCGGGCACGTGGGCCCGGGGGTGAATTTTAGGAATCCTCCAATTTGGGTAAGGGTAATCACTCTAATAGATAGAATATGAACTTTGTATTGATTATTTTATATAACATTTGACCAGTTTTAGGTCGTTCGGTACCGAGTTAAGGATTTAAAGAATATTTGTGGATCGAAAGTGGACTTGAGAACAAGGTAAATTTATTGCCTAACCTTGTAAGAGGAAACTCATCCCCTTAGTTATTTTTTCGTTGTAAATTACTTGTGTTGGGAGCTACGTACGCACTAGGTAACGAGAGTGCATGCATATCTATATTTCATGTAATGTACGGGTAGCCTTAAGTTTACATCATCCTTTGTTGGCATCGTTATTTGATTATGCATATTAACTATCTTGATGACAGATGAGATTGAGGATTTTGCGATTTAAAGTTTTCAGTTTAGACTTCTTATTTTTGGAAAGTATTGAAGAATTATATAATAACTTTGAGAAATCTATGTCCACTCGCGTCGTAATCTTTTCTGCGAGCGAGATACATTCCACTACTCTCATAGGAGCGGGTTGTTCGCCTCGGCAGGTTAATAGATTCATCTATAGTTCGTGTCGTTTGATCCTTAGTAGTGCACACACTATATTTATATATATTTTGAATCGGGCCGTACGACCTCGGCATAATTCGTGCGTAATAATATTTGGAGCCCTATTATACTTGATACCGTTTTATGGATTGAGAGGTTAAATTATTAAATGATGCAAATTAAATTGGGATTTACCATCAGTAAAGGAATTATTTTATTTATTTCTTGCTATTGAGTTTTCAGTTTCATTTATATATCTCATGCTTACTTAGAATTTCAGTATTTTATTTTATGCCCATAGTAAGTGTCGAAGTCGATTCCTCGTCACTACTTCTTCGAGGTTAGACTTGATACTTACTGGGTACACGTTGTTTATATACTTATACTACACTTCTTCACTAACCGTGCAGAGCTGAGGCAAATGCATCTGGTTATCATCCCGGCGCGCACTGTTGATACTTCTAGATTTTGTGGTGAGCTACCTTCCAAGCCCGTTCTGCAACACCCGAAGTATTTCTTCTGTATTTACTTCCTGTCTACTTCATTTCAGACAGTAGTGTAGTATTTTTTTTGTATATTGTACTAGTGGCTCATACACTTGTGACACCAGATCTTGAAAATTATGCTAGTAGACACTTGTTGATTTTTAGTATTTACTTCATCTCAATTGCTCTTAAATATTCTATTACTCGTTTTATGAAATTTTTCACTTCTTATTTATTCAATACTTAAAAATCAACTATTTCTAAATTGTTAAAAGAAAGAATCACATAGTTAGTTCGTTATTGGCTTGTCTAGCAGTGACGTGGGGCGCCATCACGGCCTATAGGAGAAATTGGGTCGTGAAAAAAGTAAGTGAAATTTCAATTTCAAACAATTGCAGCTGCATAATCCCTTTTCAACCCCACATGTAACCGTTTTTTTTCCTGTTTTAAGTCATCTTTTTTCTTCAATCATTTACATTTTGATGGGTTGTGTTAGAACTGATTTATTACGAATTTATTAGGTGTTAAAACAATAAAGTTGTGTCTTCGTGTGGCCTATAGGTCACGGGTTCTAGCCGTGAAATTAGCTGTGGTATACTATTTACATCACGCTCCTTGAATTGCGACCTTTCTCCGAACACTGCGTAAATATAGAATATATACCTTGTGCATCGACTGCCTTTTTTGATATATCGCCAAGCACACCCAAGCCAATAATATATATATATATATACACACACACCCAATCCAAGAATATACATACATATATATATATATATATATATATAT
>ML376756.1:0-71142 GCA_005239525.1 Nicotiana knightiana
TATATATATTATTGACTATTATTTTTAGGAGCGATTAAAATATATTCAATTTGAAATTTTTTCGTTCCTATACACTATTTGAAACCTTATTACGAAAAATGTCTAAGTTTTTGTATTTACCCGACCTAAACACGTTTTAGCTATAAATATATACAATCCACCTTAAAAGACTTTCAATTCATTATTAGTGTGTTCAATCAAGTAATTTACTTATACTCTTTTCCTTTTTTCTGTTCTCTCTCCAGATTCTGTTTGCTATACCCTTGATATCTAAGATCTTTTCTTCTCTTTTGAATTTTCGACGTAAATTACTTTCTTTGAGTTTTTCTTACGTTTTCTTCGTGCTTGATTATATGCATCGGATTATCAACAGAGCTCTTCCACGTGGCAATTCAGCTTTATCTGCTAGGGCAACGATATGAGAAATTTTTTGTACAATTCTCAGCAGAAAATAGTTCTCGAAGCAAATAAGGTTCAAGTAATATTAACTATAGTAAATGTTCTAGAAACTAACATGAATCGATCTAGTAACTAGACAGCAGAAGGACATACTTAAAAAGATAATACATGACATTTGAAGTTCTCTAACTGACTAAAACAATTACGGATTTGGTTCAAATGGTGTGTGTTATAATATCATATAATTTAAATATAATTTTTATATTATATATTTTTTGTATTTTCGTATTTGATTTATACATAGTAATTATATATTATACAACTTATTTATAATTTATCTACGACTTTCATACATTATTTCTACCCATTTAAATATAACTACAATATCATACAATTTAAATATAATTTTTATACAAATTTTATACTTTTGTATATGATTTATACATAGTAAAAATAAATTTCATACAACTAATTATATATTATACAACTTCTTTACAACTTATCTACAACTCTCATACATTATTTCTACCTAGTTATATACAACAATAATATTATACAACTTAAATATAATTTTTATATAATATGTCTTTATATATATTTTGTATCTGATTTGTATATATTTTTGTCTGTGGTGTGTGCTTCTTCCTCTCTAAATTTCCAATCAAAACCTACTCTCTTAATACAATTTTAATACATATCAATAACTTTATGTAAAAAGATTGTATTGATAACTTAAATTATACAATTTTGATATATATCAATAACTTTATGTAAAAAGATTGTATTGAAACTTAAATACAAATTTTATACAAATTATACTACAATATTGTAAGTATATTGTATGTCATTTCTTTTTCTTCTTCGAGTTTCAATATGAAATTCAGCTAAAATCAAGTCTAATCTTCACCAAACACCCTCAAAATTAAGATACAAACTCCAAACAATATTCCTAATTGTTTGCAACAACACCCAATCTAAACAAATAATGATTTTTGAAAATTCAAATTCAAATTCAAAGATTTTTAATGACTGTCAATAGTGGAGAGTCAAACACCTTCAAAATTTATTGATTGACAATTTCAATTTGAACACCAATTGTGCAACATGAAAGAAAATTGATAAGTTAAAAGGATTAAAATCCATTGATGAATTCTATTAAAACTCTATACAACAAGAAAATATAGAAAAACAGAGAACATCAAATAAAGAAAAATTGAAAAAAAAATAAAGAAGGAGAGTAGAGAGACGAAGCCAGAGACAAAGATAGAGGCGGAGAGAGACGCAAAGAGAGTGGGCAAGTATAACAGAATAAGGAAAATAATTGATATTCCTTATTTAATTCCTAATGTAAAGTGATATTCATTTAAAACTTATTTTTATATAATTGGTAAATTGTATATGATTATGTAATTAAATCGAAACTTGAGTAGAAAAAATAATAAAATTTCAAATAATGTATATAAAGATAAAAATCCCTTTAAATTTGCTAACAAGACCAGGCCCATATTCTCTAGGCCCTCCAAATAGACCCAGACCGCCGTTCACCTCCTGGCCCTCCAAATCCATAAGCATCCGTCACAAGGATAGAAATGGCGTGGGATAGCCATGATATTTAATTTTTATTCAGTATTTTGATATTGAGCAAAAATAATTATTATTTTATTAAAATTAAACGAAAGATATTTTTATCCTTTCTTCATAAGCGTTGTGTAAATATTAAGGACATGATTTTTTTAACATTTACACTGTACACATGAAGTTAAGGACGCCGTGTCCTTAACACTTGCACTTCACATAAATTTAAGAACATGATGTCTTAAAATTTAACAACAGAAGGTGTAAATACATGACACGTGGCCCTTAATATTTACATGGTATTCATGAAGTTAAGGATACTATGTCCTTAATATTACACAACACTCATGTTTAGTGCAAGGGTATTTTCGTCCAGACGAATAAAATTTTATTAAGCACTAACTAAATATAAATACATTTTAAACAATAACTAAAGAGTAAATACATCTCTAATTAGTGGCTAACTGTGCACTTATCCGTCACAAGGCCCATATATTTTTCCTCCAAAGAAGGGTAATTTGCATCTATACCCGCTTTTTGTGTCACGTTTTAACTTGTGCTCGCTTTGTAAAAAAAATTGTAAGTATACCCGCTTTTTCGTATAACTTCAGCATACGGGGCTGAAGTAGCAAAGGCAATCACGCAAAACTTCAGCATTCTAGTAGACGGGCTTGAAGTAGCAAGTATGCTGAACCAAGTGTGCTGAAGTTTTTGTTTGTAATTGATGAACTTAAGCATAGTAGCTGGAATTTTATTCTCTATTTGCTGAAGTTTTTGCTTAACTTGTGCAGGTCTTAACGCAAAATATTTGTTTGTAATTGCTGAAGTTTTTGTTTTTGTAACTGGCGAAAATTTTTGTTTTGCAACTGACGAACTTCAGCTCTGATAAATATATTTTTGACAATCATCATATCATAAACTGAAATTCCATAGCAGCACCAATAACAACAGAAGAAAGAAGGAGAAGAAGAAGAAAATGAAGGAGGATGAGAAAAGGAGCTGAAGTTATTTAAAAAGTGAGTATAAGTTAAAAACATAAAAAAAAATATAAATTAAATGGAGGCGATCAAATAAGACGCCCGTATAATTTTTATTCGAAACAAGGTGAAAGTCATATTTGCATGTCGTCCATGTGTCCTGTTAATAACACTAATCTTTACAAGTGTCTCTTATGTCAGCTTTTACCTCTCTTTCTCCTCTAACCAGTGTATTATTTTTTAAATCAGAATATCTCATTCACCTTTCCTATATTTACAAACATTTACAATTACTCCGCCACCCCTTCTAATCACCAAACTCAAACTTCTTCATCTGAAAAATCACAGCAAAAGTAGAAAAATGTTGAAATTTCCAGCAATGTGGAATAACTTCATGATTAAAAATACCATGCCTACAACTAATAACTTTCCTACTTTGAAAACTTCGTTTTTCTGGTTAAGAAAAATGAGCGGCCAGCTGCAGGAAGCTGAAACTCATGTATTGCATGACCACAATAAATCATCGGAAAACCCGCCGCCGCCGGATTTCCCGACGATCACAACGCCACCAATCACCGTACCGACGGATGCAACTGCGGTCCCGGAGTCGCCGTTTGTACCGGATTTTGATGCTGACCCACCTATTAGGCCTGGTGATGATGACCCGAACGAGAGTCTAGAAGCTTCTACGCCGTCGGCTGAGCAGCAGGAAGCTTCTGGCGCAAAACCTCCGCCTTTCTGATATTTTTTTTTTATATTTAATATTTTGAGTTTCTTTGTCTTTGAACTTCTCTTTCCTTTTTAAGTCTTGGGAAGGAAAATTGCATTTTGGTTACTCAATTATTATCAGATTTCAATTTTTGTGCAAGTTGATATTTTATTGAGCTCGTTTAGTAGTTAATATAGTTGTATGAAATTTGTGTCTTGATTGGCAATTTTTACATATTTAATGAACATTTAACTTAAGTTAAGTGTAGTGTATATAGTGGAGGGTCCAAGTGCAAAAGTCTGTTAATTGAAGTTATTAATAGAATTAGAGGTGTTGAAGCAGACATCGGTCCGTAGAACCTATAAAAAGGATACGGACCGATAAAAAGGAGATGGTTGTGGAGCGAAGTACTCTTGTGCACCTACGTCATTCGGCCCGCCCCCTTATGTTATGGAAGAATTGAGCTTATTGCTGGGCCGGTTATTTAGTGCGAGCAGCCCGCCCTCACAGCCTTTGATCAGTAAATTATTTATGACTTCGGAAGATGGTCAAGGTAGCTTGCTTCCAAGTCAAGTCACTGGACTAGATGGGCATGTAGTCATAGTAGTCGGCCCAGAATGCCTCTCTTCTTTACTAAAATACTATTTCGGATGAATGGGAAATTACATGTGGCTATACAGAAAAGGCGGGTGGGGCTTCAGGCGGCTTTTTTATGAATAGTTTCAATTAGTCTTCGTAATAGAAGAGGCATTTGGCGATAAGCTTGCGCTTGTTTGCCCCCATTCGCCCTTTACTAATATAATAGATGGTAAGGCAAAATCAAGAGTGAAACTACGAGCTAAACGCAGGTGTGCCTTTCTTTCGTATCGGGGGGAGTGGAACTACGAGCTAAATGCAGGTGTGCCTTTCTTTCGTATCGGGGGAGTGGCTGCCGATCTACCCTATGGCTGGATAGATAAATATTTGGATTTTTGCGATTATTTTTTAACAGGAGTTACTGAGTATCAAAAACTTATTATCCGAAATCTTCTTTTTTAGAACGAGTTGAAGGCGTAGGCATTATTGGGGGAGACGCCGACTTCTAGCTAATTGTCAAATAAAGCTATCCGTGCTTTAATTCCTAGCTTGAAAGCATTCTTTGAAGCAATCATTATGAGTCTTACGACGAATTTGATTGGCAGGTTCAATGGCAACGAGAAGGGGATTCATTAGCTCGTTATTTAGTACGAATCGGTGAAATGACAGAATCCATAAAGATTATTCAACAGGCTCTGGAAGGAATTCCNCACAGGGTGGCTCTTTAAAAAGGGCGCCCTCCTAATCTCATTTTGATAGGAAGAGATCAAACAGGCTTTGCCGAGGCTCGAGTAGAAGAAGGGGTACCTGAACAGAGGGCCGTCTCAGACCTCCCCTTTTCAGCTGCATTACACTGCCGCATAAACAATGGATCCGCTGGGCTGGATGAGCAACCTTCTATCTGGCCTCTGTACCAATAGTAGAGTGACTTGCTACTTTCAATCAGAAAAGGAAGATTGAGCAAGGCAAAGGACTAGGAATTTTTCTTGATCATACCCTAGAAGTCATGATAATATGTAGGGGTGTTCAAATCAAATCGGAAAAAATCGCACCAAATCGAAAAATCAACCAAATCGATTAAAAAATTCGATTAGGTTTTGTTTGATGTGACTTGGTATTGAGTAAAAAAACTCAAACCATGCCGACATATAAATATATAATCTTCATATATATTTTTAAGATTTTACATTGAAATTTTTTAAAAAAATATTAAAACATTTTGGATTCTCTCATTAACCTAGAAACCGTAGATTAACGAAAATTATTCTAAAACGACTAAGAAAATAATTATCGTGTATTACTAAAAAAAAATTTCCCATTAAAATATTTTAATAGATCATATGTTTGTTATTTTTTTCAATATTTACTAAATATATATTCACTTATCAAAATTTTATCTATAACTTTAACAAAGTAAGATTGAAATAATATTCATGTAATAAAAAGAAATGAAAATTCGAAAACCCGATAAAATTGAATCAATCCAATCCAAATTGATATAATTGATTTGGTTTGATTTTGATAAAAATCGAACAAATCTGGTCGTTGTATACCTTTAATAATATGGCTCTGATCAGATAATTTATCCGTTTTTTTATTATTTATTTTCGACTCGAATTATATCCAACCCGACTACGGTTTTTGTAGATAGGTTTTCCTTTAAAAAAATCGAACTAATTAAGTCTGTCTTCCAATTAGAATAAATATTCAGACCAATTATTTCGAATTTTTATAGGTTCAATTTGTTAATTTTGGTCGGTTATTTCGATTTTTTAAAATTTTTTGCACATATTTTGTCACTTATATTTCAATAAAATATTATCAAAGCAATTAATATTTAAGAAACTTTGCCATTTATCAAGTATATTGATAATATATAATTATCAATTATAGTGATGAGTAATTAACTTAATTACAGATAAGTTACTTTTTAAATGAAATAGATTTTTGACGCTAGACAATATCAACTAAGAGTGTAGCCGACAAAATATTTATTATAAAATTTAAAATCTTATATATATATATAATAATAATAATAATAATAATAATAATAATAATAATAATAATAATAATAATAATAATAAGGTTTTAAATAAGTATTTTGAAGTCAGATTGATTTGATTTTTTCGGGTTATTTTTTGTGTAACGCCAAAATTAAATCAAAATTGATCGATTTAAAATTCAAAATCACAACAAAAACAAATTAAAATATTATTAATATTTTGTGTTGGTTTGATTTAATACGCGATTTAGTTTGGCATTTTGATTTTCACGAACACCTCTAAATAGAAGTTAACTAGTAACTACTCCTTCCGAGGTTAATTGAACTTATTAATAGAAGTTAACTACCCCTTCATACATAAATCAATTTATATCATACTCTTTCTTAAGTTATTCACGAAAAGAATATTATATTCTTTTATTTAAAATAATTGTATTTAAACTTTCTGAATGAGATATATACAGCCACCCACACAAACATAGAAAACTTTTTTATATTATAAATTTTTATTTTTTTTAAAAAAAGAAAGTCACATAAATTAGTCTGAGGGAGTATGTGAAAATGCATATGCGAAATTGCTAACCTTATAAAAAGTACTCCATTTCTTCTCTAATACATGTTTAACCCTAGTTGTTGACTGAGCTACGGTGACTTTATATTATATTCTACAAGAAGAATGGCAAGATAGTAAACCAAATCACGTCAAAATATAGTCAAGGTTCTAAAACATGTAATTTACGCATTTGAATTTTGAAAATACCACATTATTGATAAAATATCGTAAGCCAATATTTAATAAAAACGAATTGAACTATTTTTGAAAAAACCTGAAAATCATATAATGCAGTACTATCTTTTTATTCCTATTTAGGTAAAAGCGAGAACAATAACAACCCACTAGAATTTCATTAGTGAGATCTGAGGAGGATAGAGTGTACGCAGATCTTGTTTTTATTCCGAAGGGATATAGAGGTCATTTCCGGGAGACCTTCAGCTCAGAGACAATAGATCCGTAACAATAACAGAAATAAAAAAATAGTATCAACATAATGAAATATACTCCCCCGGTTCACAATAAGTGTCCAGTTTTCTTTTTTATTTTGGTTCAAAATAAGTGTCCAGTTATGTTATCAAAAAAAAATTCAATTTGTTTTTACTCTTTTATCCTTATGTGCATACCCCTAAAAAACTTTTCTCACTTCTCACTATAATTATGTGACCAATACTTTAATAAGGATAATTTAATTATATTAGGTTTTTTTGTATAGGTTTAGTAATTTCTTAATGAGCGTGCTAAAAGAAAACTGGACACTTATTGTGAACCGAAGGGAGTAACAAATAAATAAAAAGGCTAAAATATAAAAGACAAAAGAAAAAGTACAACACCAATAAAATTTATTAACAATCCTAAACAAAATATTATCAGACTAACTAGTACGGTAAAAAAAAAAAATTAAACTATTCCGAACCTACGACCTTAACGCTCCACCTCCGGAAAAAGGGATAACTGTGACTAAAATTATTCACATACAATAGGTCAAAGCGGAAGACCCAATTCTCCATTGACCCTTGAGATAACTTTTCTTTTGGAAAATTTTGAGATGACTAGTTTATAGCAATGATATACGTGTCAATTCAACGTTCACTTTTTTGCCACGTACGTGCCTATTCATGCAACTCGATCCATGCAAACACTTTAATCCTCTCTCCATTCTTATATCATACACCCAAAGTGAATTGCTGAAAATTTTCGTAACACAACCTCTTAAAACAAACATGAATCCAGCCTATTTTTGCCCTAAAAGCTTCTCCCCATTATCCTCAACTTTTCATAAACTCTCTCAAATTCGTATAATTACTCATATTGCTTCAACTCATGAACTGCAATACAATCTTGTAACTCGCAAATACTCCTCCGATCATCCACCGGGAAAACCACCGCCGGAATTCCCCGCTGCACCTCAGCCAGACAAGCCTTCTGAGTCATCAGAAGTCCCTAGCGCGCCCGATTTTGGTCGGACCTCCGATGACGGCGACCCAACACCGGAGATACAAAATCCGGTGCCAGATGACCCGTATGGTTCTGGGGCAACTATAGCTCAGCCCAAAGTCCGACAACCTCATGGTGCTGAAGTGAAATATCCTACTCCACCGGAGCCCGCTGACATAGTCTCCTCTTGATCATCCGATGCGTTGGTTCTTTATTAGACATTTACATTTATTTCATGTTTTGGTTAGTGGTGTTAGCTAAACTCGATATACATTTTATGTTAAAATCTTTGTATTGTTTATCTCATGTTGGATGTCGAATTATAATCCAGACCTTATTATAATCTTGGGATAACTTGTTCCCGACCTAACCTGACAACCCCTCCGACCAGTTGGGGGTCGTTTGGTTGGGATAGTAATTGCGGGCTAGTAATAAAAAAAAATACTACCGTCCTGGGATAAGTTATCTCGAAATCAATTATACCGCAATTTTTTTCCAATGAACTCTTCTAAATTTAGTCCCGAATTATTGATTCCTTTTCCCTGGTACCAAACTAACCATTAGAGTACTTGTTTTATCCTTTTTTGTTGTTTTCATGTGTAATAGTACCTAGTAATCCTTAATTATGGGATTTCTTTTTTCGGGATATATATAATAAGTAGATCATTCCACCAATCTTTTGGCTACTAATTTATCTCGTGAAGCAAAGATGAGAATTTATTTCTACATTACACCAATAGCAAGAAGATGGGAATTGGGTAAGCGAACCCTTACAGCAAAGCAAAGAAAGAGTTGGAAATAAAATTTGAAGTAGTCGCTTGTTCTTTAGGCGACCTGCTATTAATTTTTTCTCTTCTGCAATTTCAAATCATGACTCAATCAAGGGAACTTGGTAGTATCAGTAGCTAATTTGTTTAATCTCTCTTGTGCTGTCAATAAAACAATGTCCCGTGCCGAAAATGCATAATATTATTTTTTTAGTGTTTGGTCATGTAAATAATAGTATTAATTAGTCCTACTTATTTTAGCAACTTATTAGTAATTTTATATTATGTTTGTTTTTATTATGGCTTATTAATAATATTTATTTCATGTGATTTTTTCATTTTTATTGTTGAATATTTTAGTACAATCTCATGAATCATCTCTGTCACGACCCACGATCACCAGTGGCGATGACACCTAACTCAACCCGCTAGGTAAACCAACTAACATATAAAATTCAATCATCTGAGATTATAAGAAAATAGAGAATAGATAAATGAACATTTACAAATTTATCCAAGACCTGGTAGTACGATTCATGAGCTTCTAAGACTTGAAATATACAAAGCTAGTATGAATAAATACACGTTCTGTTTGAAAGATACATGAACATAACAACAAAACCTAAGCTACCAAGGACAAGAGGTAGCTGTATCCGGAATGCGCGAACATCTTCAGAATCAGCACCCCACATCACCAGCATCTCAATTTCAGAAATCTGTACACATCGTACAGAAGTGTACTATCAGTACAACCGATCTCATGTACTGGTAAGTATTTTGTCTAACCTCGTCGAATTAATGACGAGGCTTTTAGTTGAAAGATGCTTATTGTTATGACCTGTACATTAGACTAACAATATAGGTAGTTCAAAACATAACAGATAAAAATACCGTATACAACTCTGCGAGACAATCAACAATTACTCAAAGAAATCATAGTAGAAGAATTACAATCTTTCCTGATATGAGAAGTGTATCCAAGATATCAAGTCAAATGGCGCGGTAACACCCTTCGTGCTTCTATCTCATCCTCACCATCTATAAATAAATTTATGTGATAAATTAATTAGCACGACAACACCCTTCTTGCGTTCAACTCATCCTTCCAAATGTACATATAACAAAACCAACTAGATGACAGAAACACGATAACATGAATTACAGAGTAGGAAATACGCAAGTAACAACAATGGATGAGGATATATATGCGGGCAATAATAAAAGATTAGGGGAAAAACACGTGAGTAATAACAAGTAATGGGAAAATAAAGAATATTAACATCAATTAATTAGCATTAAGTACAAATATAGCAAACAAGAAGGAAA
Source organism: Nicotiana knightiana (assembly GCA_005239525.1). Classification (NCBI taxonomy): domain Eukaryota; kingdom Viridiplantae; phylum Streptophyta; class Magnoliopsida; order Solanales; family Solanaceae; genus Nicotiana; species Nicotiana knightiana. Next base: position 10,322 of record ML376756.1, read on the forward strand.
CATATTATCTTTACAAGTTAACAAGTAAGGGCATGAATGACTAGCATGGTGGAAAGCTTATTCTAAGGTACAATAGAATAAATACAACATGAGCATAAATATAAAAGCAGGAAATAGGCATGGTATTTACAAGTTAAGCAAGTAGAAGGTATGAGCAACACAACAACAATTGAGATGGAAATCATGACAGAACAATGACAACAAATCACATCAGATATGTAATAACCGTTCAAGGTAAAGATAACAACAAATACACAGAAGAGCGAGATCAAACATAATGTATGTCCCTCATCCTCGTCTGCACGGAAACACCCACCATGCCATGACCTCACAATAAAATACAAGCATAACGATATAAATGAAATGGAACGGCATCACCCTTCGTGCTTTACTCTCGAATGATATGGAACGACATCACCCTTCGTGCTTTTACTTTCAATAATATGGAACGACCCTTCGTGCTTTTACTTTCAATAATATGGCACGACCCTTCGTGCTTTTTCTCTCAATGATATGGCACGACATCACCCTTCGTGCTTTACACTCTCCCTAATGGCACGACATCACCCTTCGTGCTTTACACTTTTCCTTACCAAGCATATGAGTATCAATAACAAACAAGGCAGAAAGCACAAATAACATCAAGGAGAGTGTTTTAATAGATTTTTTCAAACAAATCTCGATCACATCTTTCCAAATCAACAATGATTCAACAACCCTCGAGAACCGTATTATTCAAATACTTTCACAATTCTCACAATGATCCACAACACAAGCATAAAGTCTAGTATTTCATGAATATGGGCCGTAGTAATGTAATAATGATTTTGCATAGAGATGACCGAATTAGACACATCAATGTATTCTCAGAATTTCCGTCAAGTTTGATCATGTTATAATAATCTAAGTATTGATTCCTATCGTTTAAGATTATGTTCTTAGCTCCTAAGAGTCAAGTAAGGCATGAAGCAGGAAATCGCGAAATTCTACAAACATAAATGTAACATAATCCACCCCGAGCATGATTAACCCTGGAACATACATATATGCTCGTCACCTCATATATGTATCACCCCCGCATGTAGCAAACAATGACAAAATAGGAGGAAAAATTTCCTCAACAAAGTTAGGCAAAACACTTACCTTGATTCGGCTAACTCAACACTCAACTTAGCCTTTTACTCTACAAATTCGTCTCCGCTCGTCTCAATCTAGCCAATGACGACTTGAATACATCACACAATGCAAGAGAAAATAATTTCAATTAATAAAATTGTGATTTTTATTCAATTTCTAAAAAGTCAACAAAAGTCAACACTCGAGACCGCTTGGTCCAAACCCAAAATTCGGACCAAAACCCGATTACCCATTCACCCCCGAGCCCGGATTTGCGAACAAAACTTCGTATTTGCGAATGAACAATGTTTTCATAATTGCAATAAATAGTTCGCAATTGTGGATGAACAATGTTTTCGCAATTTCCATAAAAGGTTCGCAATCGCGGATGAACAGTGTTTTCACAATTGCGAATGAACAGTGTCGCACCAGAAACCAACAAAACCCAAACTTCTCCGAAGTGATCCGAAACCACCCCGAAACTCATCCGAAACCTCCTGGACACAAATCATATATGAATTTCAGTCATAAAACACGCTACGGACCTGCTCGTGCACTTAAAACACTGAAAATAGGTTGTCTTAACCCGATATTGACCATGGTCAAACTCCCAAATTTCTTAACTTTACTAGTCTTTCAACCAATGTTCCAAAAATACACTCAAGCCCCTCGGACTCCAAACAAAAAGTGCACACCAGTCTAATAACATCATACGAACTTGCTCGCGCGATCAAATCGCCAAAATAACACCTAGAACTACGAATTGAACACCAAATCAAATGAAATTTTCAAGAAAGCTTTGAAATTTCTATTTTTATCACCGGACGTCCAAATCACGTCAAACCAACTCTGTTTCCCACCAAATTTTACAGATAATTCAAAAATATTATATTAGACTTGTACCGGGCTTCGGAATCAAAATACGGACACTGTATCAACAATGCCAAAAATTCAATCAATTCTTAAAAACAATAGATTTTTCAGACTTTTAATTTTTTAATAAAAACTCATAACTCAAGCTAGGGACCTCGGAATTCGATTCCAGGCATATGCCCAGATCCCATATTTCAATACGGACCTACCGGGACCGTCAAAACATAGGTCCAGGTCTATTTACTTAAAACGTTAACCGAAGTCAACTAAAATTAACTTTTTAGGCAAAAATTATTATTTTTATCAATTTTTTTGCATATAAGCCTCCTGGGTCAATAACCGGACTGCACACGCAAATCGAGGAAGGCTAGAATGAGGATCTAAAGGCTTCGAAACACAAGGTTTGGTTCTAAATCACCGAGCGAAGTATAGATACCCAAAACAACCAGTCAGGTCGTTACATCCTCCACCACTTAAACACACGTTCGTCCTCGAACGTGCAAGAAGTCGTTCCAAAGCTATCAAATCACAGTGTAACCTTACTATGCATAACTCGGGTGTGATCCCACGTCACCCTGTTCCACATAAGCCCGCCAACACAACAATTAGAGATCCTTATTTCAACCTTGGTCCTGAAACCTTAGAACTCAATCTCTATCATCCAGACTTCATCGCAAGACCCGAATCCCACATCTACATATTGTATAAGTCTGAACAAGCTGTATCGAGTCACAACCATAATCCAAGATGTAATCACATGATATACCCCATCACTTCGACACTCACAATAAGAACTGGTGACCACCATTACTGCCCAAAACAAATCCGATGCTGATAACAAACCTCATATCGATTAGAACCTTGTTCAAAATCTCCATACCCTACCGATTATGAAAGAAACACGCATAACCGTAAGCCAAGAAACTCACTTGCCCGACCAGGGCCATTGTCCAAATCCTCAACAAACTATAACGTTATTCTTCCAAACCTTCCTCATCACAATACGATAACGCAAATCTCAGGTCTAAAAACCTCATCTCAGCCAACACAAGAAGCCACACCGATAAGTATCAACAATAATCATATGGAGACACATGTAACCCAGTTCCGTACCCTAACAAGTAATAACTCAGACATGACAGTTTACAGTAAGAAAGCTAAATAAGAAGACTACTAATTAAGCTAAACAGTTAGGGGAATTTTAGCACTTCACTATGAACTTTCCTAACAAGGTTAAAGCAAAATACATGAAACAAGAATAAGGAGTCAATTTTCATCACTGTACCGTTGCGGCGTGCAACCTAATCCCATCATATTGATCCACATAGGGTACTCATCGAGCCATAATACTCGGTCTCACTGATCACATGTGTGTCAACATCAAGCACAACAGAGTGCACAAAATGTAACTGTGGGGAAAATCATTAGGAACAAACAATACTGAGAAAGACAAGCACAACTATGGTGCAATAAGCAAATCAACATCACAAAGTCTATCTCGCCCATAATGCCATGAGGCCTAAACCGAATCACAATATGCGTGCGAAGAATCATGTAGCCCTCACAACCCATCGTAGTATAATAAAAAAACATATAACATAAACCAATGCACAAATAACATCCATTCCACCCGATGATATACATGTGATAACAACTGCACAAAAATAAACAAATCCGATCCGACATAGGATACACATTCTCATTAGGCTTAAAAGCAACTCCCAAACCAATTTCCGATCATCCCCCCAATGTGTAATTAACCCTCCAAAGGTCCGTAGAAATCTTTCGTAAAACCTACTATCAATCATCCTATCCTCAACATTTCTTCACAGATCGCAATCAAGGAATAGCCTGCCAACGAGAACATCCAGTCTCTGAACCTCACGAATACCAGAATCTTCCTCCCAAATTTCAACACCGCTACTCAGATGGCTGACACGTAACTCATACTACATCATCTTTCGGTAATGCACCCATAAATCAAAACACAATGTATCTGCCAATATGCGTTATGGTGAAAACACATAGTGTCAGCCAAAACATTAAACATCGGAAATCGTCTGTACCATCAAGAACTCATATCCTTTCCTTCAAATTTAACTGCAACCTTGTACATGCAACTTTTCAACCCCACGCTTCGCTTCGCTTCTAACATGTTAATTTGTAACACTACATAAGTCTTACAGTCAACTCTGAACCATAAGTTCTTCGGAACTCAGTAACACATAATCGAGTAATCAGAACCAATCTCCTCTAACTCAACCGAGTCACGCAGACTGCCAACCCAAAGTAACTCAATATGATGTGACCACCCTGAGGGAACTTCCTGGGAACCCGAAGCCATTTCTTGCATCACTCCAACATTGGCATGTAGACCTTTCTTGACAAGGAAATACCGCAGATTCGATTACCATTCGCTACCGATTTCAAGCCTGCATGTAGACAAATTCAATAAGTCCTTAAAGGCTACATAAGACTTGGAACTCCTTAGAACCTTCTCGATAACCACCCATCATACTCTGATATTTAATACACAACTAATACACGTCGAGCAATCCGCGATTCACCAAATGATCTTTAATACACAACTAATACACGTCGAGCAACCCGCGATTCACCAACATATGCCCATTCAAAGAAATAACCAAGCAATCTCTTGGTCCAGAAATTGATACGGCCCATGATCCTACGATCGGATCGTCATTAGCAGACTCCACCACTTTGCTCAAAGTCATAGAACACCTCATTAGCAACCCAAAGTACCATATCTTCACAACATGCCCCAATCTGATACAATTGTTTAGTGGAATACATCCATGCAATACTGATCATAGAACACACGGAAGATTCTGCCACACGCTTACCCATCATTGCAATAGACAAACAACTTCCCCAAATGCTCTGAAATGATAACATTTGCACTTCACCGAATGAAAAACTCGTACGAGACACACGATCCAAACTCATCATGAAGGAGATGGCACATCGGTTATACTCGAATCGAAACCTTGCCATGAGCGCACCTTAATCACAATAACCAGGCCACCAGCCAATCTTCCCAAACCTGTGCTTACCCACTAGACATACGAACCTGCCTCATACCATAAATGAACGACTATAAGATTCAACACTGAATCTTCTTCTGAGGTTAGACAACACATCGCGATGATAATCAAGAATCCATAGCCCGTCGTGATCTATCTGCAGCACCACCGATCGTCGGGACATAGCGAATACTGAGCGCACAACATCACATGTGAGCGATTAGGGAGAGTCAAAGTCGTATATTTCAAGCTGAAGCAAGGCCGCACGATAAGTGAATAATAAAGGGAAATTTTTCCTAAATGGCCTATAGCCTCCCGAAGATAGGTATGGACGTCATTATACCGATCCACACGACTCTACTAGACACTTGCTCATGACTCGTAGAACCTAGTGCTCTGATACCACCTTGTCACGACCCAAAATCACCAGTCGCGATGGCACCTAACTCAAACCGCTAGGTAAGCCAACTAACAGATAAAATCCACTCATATGAGATTATAAGAAAATAGAGAATAGATAACTGAACATTTACAGATTTATCCAAGACCTGGTAGTACAACTCATGAGCTTCTAAGACTTGGAATATACCAAGCTAGTATGAATAAATACACAATCTGTTTGAAAGATACATAAACAGAATAAAAAAACCTAAGCTAACAAGAACAAGAGGAAGCTATATCCGGAATGCACGAACATCTTCAGAATCAGCACCCGACATCACCAGCAGCTCAACTTCAGAAATCTGTACACATCGTACAAAAGTGTAGTATCAGTACAACCGACCTCATGTACTGGTAAGTATTTTGTCTAACCTCGTTGAAGTAGTGACGAGGCTTTTAGTTGAAAGATGCTTATTTTTATGACCTGTACATTAGACTAACAGTATAGGCAGTTCAAAACATAACAGATAAAAATACCGTATACAACTCTGCGAGACAATCAACAATTACTGGAAGAAATCATAGTAGAAGATTTAAAATCTTTCCTGGTATGAGAAGTGTATCCAAGATATCAAGTCAAATGGCACGGTAACACCCTTCGTGCTTCTATCTCATCCTCACCATATATAAATAAATTTATGTGATAAATCAATTAGCACGACAACACCCTTCGTGCGTCCAACTCATCATTCCAAATGTACGTATAACAGAACCAACCAGATGAGAGAAACACGATAACAAGAATTACAGAGTAGGAAATACTCAAGTAACAACAATGGACGAGGATATACATGTGGGCAACAGTAAAAGACTAGGTGGAAAGAACGTGAGTAATAACAACCAATGGGAAAACAAAGAATATCAACTTTAATTAACTAGCATAGTGGAGGCTTAAGTACAAATATAGAAAACAAGAAGGAAACACATGATCTTTACAAGTTAATAAGTAAAGGCATGAAATAGGTATGGTATTTGCAAGTTAATCAAGTGGAAGGTATGAGCAAGACAACAACAATTGAGATAGAAATCATGACAAAACAATGGCAACAAATCACATCAGATCTGTAATTATGATAATAAAAGTTCAAGGTAAAGACAAGAACATATACACGGAAGACTGATATCAAACATAATGCATGTCCCTCATCCTCCCCTGCACGAAAACACCCATCGTGCCATGACCTCACGATAACATACAAGCATAACGATATAAATGAAATGGAACGGCATCACCCTTCGTGCTTTTACTCTCAATGTTATGGCACGACATCATCCTTCGTGCTTTACACTTCCCCTCACATGATAATGTATAAATAATGGCACGGAATCACCCTTCGTGCTTTACACTTTTCCTTACCAAGCATATGAGTATCAATAACAAACAAGGTAGGAAGCACAAATAACATCAAGGAGAATGTTTTAATAGATTTTTTCAAATAAATCCCAATCACATCTTTCCAAATCAACAATGATTCAACAACCCTCGAGAACCGTATTATTCAAATACTTCCACAATTCTCACAATGATCCACAACACAAGCATAGAGTCTAGTATCTCATGAATATGGGCCGTACTAATGTAATAATGATTTTGCATAGAGATGACCGAATTAGACACATTAATGTATTCTCAGAATTTCCGTCAAGTTTGATCATGTTATAATAAGATAAGTATTGATTCCTATTGTTTAAGATTATGTTCTTAGCTTCTAAGTGTAAAGTAAGGCATGAAGCAGGAGACCGCGAAATTCTACAAACATAAATGTAACATAATCCACCCCGAGCATGATTAACCCTGGCACATACATATACGCTCGTCATCTCATATATGTATCACCCCCGCGTGTAGCAAACAATGACAAATAGGATGAAAAATTTCCTCAACAAAGTTAGGCAAAACACTTACCTTGATTCAGCTAACTCAACACTCAACTTAGCCTTTTCCTCTACAAATTCGCCTCCGCTCGACTCAATCTAGCCAATGACGACTAGAATACATCACACAATGCGAGAGAAAACAATTTCAATTAATGAAGTTATGATTTTTATTCAATTTCTAAATAGTCAACAAAAGTCAACACCGGAGCCCGCTTGGTCTAAACCCAAAATTCCGGCCAAAACCCGATTACCCATTCACCCCCGAGCCCGAATTTATAATTGGTTTTGGAATCCGACCTCACTTTGAAGTCTAAATCCCCAATTTATCAAACCCTTAGTTTCTACCCAAAAAACCCCCAATTTCACCAAGGAAACCTTAGATTTTTGGTTGAATCTTGTGAAAAGTAGTGAAAGACTGAAAGAAATTAGTTTAAGATCATTTATCAATGATATGGGGAAGAAAAGTTCTTTGGAAAATCGTCTCTTGTGGTTTAGGTTTTTAAAACTTGGGAAATAAATCAAAAATCCCGTCTAAGTCATCTTTTGTTCAGCTGCAGGTATCGCATTTGCGAACAAAACTTCGCATTTGCGAATGTACAGTTCTTTCGTAATTGCCATAATACTTCGCAATTGTGGATGAACAGTGTTTTCGCAATTGCCATAAAAGGTTCGCAATTGCGTGTGAACAATGTTTTCGCAATTTCCATAAAAGGTTCGCAATTGCGAATGAACAGTGTCGCACCAGAAACCAACAAAACTCAAACTTCTCCGAAATGATCCGAAACCACCCCGAAACTCATCCGAAACCTCCCGGGCACAAACCATATATGAATTTCAATCATAAAATTCGCTACGGACCTGATCGCGCACTCAAAAAACTGAAAATAGGTCGTCTTAACCCGATATTGACCATGGTAAAACTCCCAAATTTCTTAACCTTACTAGTCTCTCAACCAATGATCCAAAAAATACACCCAAGCCCCTCGAGACTCCAAAAAATGATCCAAAAATACACTCAAGCCCCTCGGGACTCCAAAAAAAAAGTGCACACCAGTCTAATACATCATACGAACTTGCTCGCGCGATCAAATTGCCAAAATAACACCTAGAACTAGGAATTGAACACCAAATCAAATGAAATTTTCAAGAAAGCATTGAAATTTCTATTTTTATCACCGGACGTCCGAATCACGTCAAACCGACTCTGTTTCCCCCCAAATTTCATAGATAATTTAAAAATATTATATTAGACATGTACCGGGCTTCGGAATCAAAATACGGACACGGTATCAACAACGCCAAAAATTCAATCAATTCTTAAAAATAATTGATTTTTCAGATTTTTAATTTTTCAATAAAAATTCATAACTCAAGCTAGGGACCTCGGAATTTGATTCCGGGCATATGCCCAGATCCCATATTTCAATATGGACCTACCGAGAAAACGTCAAAATACGAGCGCGGGCCTGTTTACTTAAAACGTTAATCGAAGTCAACTAAAATTAACTTTTAGGCAAACATTCTTGTTTTTATCAGATTTTTTGCATATAAGCCTCCCGGGTCAATACCGGACTGCGCACGCAAATTGAGGAAGGCTAGAATGAGGCTCTAAAGGCTTCGAGACACAGAGTTTGGTTCTAAATCACCGAGCAAAGTGCAGTGTCATGACCCAAATCTACCAAGTCGTGATGGCGCCTAAGGTGGAACTAGGCAAGCCGACTCTTCCATCAAATCAACCAGATATTTCAAAGTAAAGATTTGCTTTAAGTCATTAATCAACAAAACGTTATAATATAAGTCTGAATAACACAGTGCAGAAAGAAAAGCTCGACATCGGGGAGTCACAAGTCATTAGCATCTACTAAAAACTGTCTGAAAATGCTAAGACTAATACAGTCTGGGAGAAACTACTAATAACAGCTAAAGGAAGATAGAAGGGAAAAGAGCAGGGCTGCGATCGCCATGCAACTACCTTGCTAACTCCATGAATCCGCGTTGGATGAAAATCAACAATCGCTGGCACGTCCAACAACCCCTGGATCTACACACAAGGTGCAGGGTGTAATGTGAGTACGCCAACTCAGTAAGTAATAAAGGTAAATAAAGACTGAGCAGTAAGAAACACATAAAAACCACGTCATGAAATCTCAGTAAATACAATATGCTTCCAAATCAGTATATAATTCAAATCATCTCGTTTTAAACCCAATTTCGGTAGAATCATTTAAAGATATTTTTATTTTTCATTAGTTTTCAACAGAGGTTCAATGCAATTTAGAGTAAAAGTGATGAAAGTAATAAGCAGCCCCTCGGGCAAACATGAATCATGAACCGCCCCTCGGGCATGACATCACTCAGAATCAGCCCCTCGGGCAAACATCGCAGTCACTCATAAACAACCCCTCAGGCACAACTTGAATCAAGAAAAGCCCCTTGGGCAAAGCATCATATCACTCACTCAGGGTACCCACGCTCACTAGGGGTGTGCAGACTCCGGAGGGGCTCCTACAACCCAAGCGCTATAACAAGCCACCTCGTGGAATAATCAATCAGGCCCTCGGCCTCTCATAGTATACTCATACAGGCCCTCGGCCTCACTCAGTCAGAAACCTCTCAAGCCACTCAGGCTATTAGTAAAACAGGGTGCTCAACCCAAAGATATCATTTTATGCATCAAAACGGAGTAATAAAGACTGAGTTATGAAATCAGTAAACACAGCATGACTGAGTATAGATCTTAAATCAAAAACAGTAAGAGGATAATAAGAAAATACCTCTAAGGTCCAAACAACTTTGGCACAAGGCCCAAATATGGCTTTTAGCCCAATTTATAGTAATTCTTTCTAAAACACGATAGTATCAAATAGTTTTCAGTCAAATATGCAACTTTATAGTTGCTACGGGACGGACAAAGTTACAATCCCAACGGCGCACGTCCACACGCTCGTCACCTAGCATGCACGTCACCTCACAATAGTGAAACAATGTGAAATCCAGGGTTTCATACCCTCAGAAAAAGATTTACAATCATTACTTATCTCAAACCGGACGAAAATCTACTATGCAATTCCCTTGCCGCTCGACTCGTCCACAGATCGCCCCGAATCTATCCAAAATCAGTATATTATCATTAATATATGCTAAAGGAACGAAGGTCACATAAAAATTATCAAATTAAACCATAAATCCCGAAATTGGCCAAAACCGACCACGACCTACATCTCGGAATCCAACAAAAGTCACAAAACTAGAAACTCCTTTCATTCACGAGTCTGTACATACCAAATTCATCAAAATCCAACCTCAAATGGTCCCTCAAATTCCCAAATCAAACTCTCCAATTTCAAGCCCTAATTTTCCCCAAATTTCAGCCCCAATTCCTACATTTTTTATGCTTTCAACTGAAATTTATCATAGATATGAGTATTAGGTTCAAAAATCTTACCTCAACCATTTTCCCCCTGAATCCCTTTTCAAAACCCTCCGAAAGCTCCAAAAACCGAGTTGAAATTGTGAAGAATGACAAAAAATCGTGAAGGGTTCAATTTATACCTTCTGCCCAGGCATTACCGCATATGCGGTAAATTTATCGCACCTTCGGTGCCGCTTCTGCGCCCAAAATTTCGCATATGCGAAAGTCAGTTAAGATCCTAAAACTGCACCTGCGATCACCTCTTCGCACCTGCGGGCTCGCAGGTGCGACCTCTCATCCGCATCTGCGATAAAACCCCAGGCTCCCAAACTTCGCATCTGCGACTAAATTTCTCACCTGGGTAGCTAGCACTTGCGGTTCCCAATCTGCAGGTGCGACCACACCAGAACAGCAACACCAAATGCATTTTTCCAACTTCAAACTTCCCGTTAACCACCCGAAATTATCCCGAGGCCTTCGGGAGCTCAACCAATAACACCAAAAGATCACATTTCAATACCCGAACTTAGTCGAATCTCCGGAACACCCAAAACAACACCAAAACACCGAATTAACCCCAAATTCAAGCCTAAGGATTTCTAAACTTCCAAAATTCGCGAATGATGTCGAAACCAACCAAACCACATCCAAATGACCTAATTTTTCACACATGTCACAAATGACGCTACGAACCTATTCCAACTTCCGGAATTCCATTCCGACCCCGATATCAAATTTTTCACTGCCGATCGGAAATCGCCAAATTTCCAATTTTTGTCAATTCAAGCCTAATTTTACCATGGACCTCCAAATTACATTCCGAATACAGTCCTATGTCCAAAATCACCTAACAAAGCTATTTGAATAATAAAAACCCTAATCCGAGATTGTTTACTCATAGGTCAACTTCCAGTTGACTTTTCCAACTTAAATTCCAAATTAAGAGACTAAGTGTATCATTTCACTCAAAAATCACTCTGAACCCGATCCAACCAACCCGACGCAACATAATAAAGCTGAACAACATATAATAAAACAGAAATGGGGAAAACGGGGCTATAACTCTTGGAAAGACAAACCGGGTCGTTACATGCAAATACCCAAAACAACCAGTCGGGTCGTTACAATCTCATATTTATGTTATATTTTATTAAAAAACACCTTATATAGTTCTTTCTTACTAGTATTAAAGAAATATTTGGAGCACAAATTCTATGTTTTGTGCTAGGAAGACTTTATGAAAAAAAACCCTGAAACAACCCAAAAAATCAGAGAAAAATCAAGATTTTAAAAACCCGAATTTTATTTGTTTGGTTTGGTCTTTAGATTCCCGATATAATTGGTTTGATTTGGTAATTAGAAAATCCGAACTAAGCCGACCCATGTACGCTCCTACATGAGACTACCAAATCAGCAGTTCTTTTTCGCCCAAGAGATTCTATTTGGCTTAATAAATCGAGTATTATTTAAGCATATGCAAGACCAGAGCCAGAGCTACAATTCTGCTTATAGGTTCAACAAAACTCAATAATTTTGGTCTAGATGGATGAAGGAACGAATTTTTTGTCACATTTAAATGTGTTTGACAGACTAATCACATAGCTCACCAATCTTGGAGTGAAAATCGAGGAAGAAGATAAAGCCATCTTGCTATTGAAATCGTTGCCATCTTCATACGATAATTTGGAAACAACCATCCTGCACGGTAAGACTGTCATTGAGTTGAAAGATGTCACATCGGCTCTTCTACTCAATGAGAAGATGGGAAAGAAGCCTGAAAATTAAGGACATGCTCTTATCACTGAAGGTAGAGGCAGGAGTTATAAAAGGAGTTCGAGCAACTATAGTAGATCCGGAGTTCGTGGGAAGTCTAAGAACCGATCCAAATCAAGAGCCAGAAATTGCTAAAATTGTGATCAATCAAGTCACTTCAAAAGAGATTTCCCAAATCTAAGGAAGGGCAAAGGTGGAAGCAATGGCTAGAAGAATGACGACAACACAACCGCCATGGTGCAAAACAATGATACTGTTGTCTTCTTTATAAATGAGGAAGAGGAATGCATGCACTTGTTAGGTCTAGAGCCGGAATGGGTGGTTGATACAACAACATCTTACCATGCCACACCGGTATAAGATTTTTTTGGCAGATATGTAGCAGGTGAATTCGACAATGTGAGAATGGGTAACACAAGTTACTCAAAAATTGTGGGGATTGGTCACATTTGTATCAAGACAAATGTCGGATGCACATTGGTTCTAAAGGACGTGCGACATGTACCTGATTTTGCGGATGAACTTGATCTCGGGAATTGCTTTAGACAGAGATGGATTGTATTGGTAAAAATGAGCCTCACACGTGTAATACTTGTGATGACTCTGCAATCTATGTGGAGAAATGACAACATGACAAATGGATGAGACTTTATGAAGAGGTACGAGATAAAGAGGAACAAAACAACATACCCACGGGGTAATCAGATGCGGGAATCTTAACCTAATTGAAAAGGTGAAGAGACATGGTCAGAATGAATCAAGATAGAATAAAGGGAATATTCAGGGATCTTCAATTAATGAGCCAAAACATTACATAATCTTCACGCAACAGTTACGATTAATCATTGTAACGTTACATTAATTCCATTATTTGCCATTAATACTCAATCACTGAAAAGAGTAGACGTTATATTAAGAAATTCTCTACAAAAGGGAGTAAAATATTACTTGTAAGGACGCGTTCGAATCACTATTGAAATATACTTACTTTTTACGCATCTTTATACTTTCTATTTATGAATTTACTTACAATTATTAGCATATTCTTTGGTTATCAGAAACCCGTGTTCTTCTTAAAATAGCTTTGGCAAAGAATCTAATTCTTTGGTTAAACAAATTGGTTCCATTACCAGGAATCTAATAATCTCTGTTTTTTCTCAAACAACATTCTGTAAATTATGTCGAACGCCAACGATAACAACCAACAAAGGATTGGAACTCCAGTTCCATCACCTTCAGGTTCCCCACGAGGCTCAAGGGAACATTCCCAAGAGAGATCTACGACTCAAAATAATAATCACAATGGAAATGAACAAACAGGAGAACAAGATCCTGTAAAACAAATGGTTGGTGAATATGTGACTCAAGCCTTACAAGCTTTCATGAGGGGACTACCAGCTGCATCACCTACACCTCCTCCTAACAACACCGTAACTATGGAAAATCCACAATCCGGACTAGCAAACTAAGAAATTAGAGGCACTCCAAATGAGTCCCTCGAAGCAAGACCAGGTATGTCCAGTAATCCAGAATTACAGTCTTTATTACTAACCTTGCAGAAACAGGTGAAGGAAAAAAACGACCGAATCGAGCAAATTCCTGGAGTACCACCTATTATCAAAGGCATTGACGTTAATAGATATTCTCAACAATCTTGGAAGCCAAATGCAACACCCTTGCCTATTCCCAAGAAATTCAAAATGCCTGATATTCCAAGTACGACGGGACAACTGATCCACGTGGTCATATAACTGCTTTTACTACAGGATTAAAAGGGAACGATCTGATTAAACAAGAAATTAAATAAGTATTAGTCAAGAAGTTCGGAGAGACACTCACCAAAGGAGCACTAACATGGTATTCTCTTCTACCCGAAAATTCTATTGATTCTTTTGCTGAGCTTGCAGATTCTTTTATAAAAGCACATTCCGGTGCACAAAAAGTCGAAAAAAGAATGGAAGACATATTCAAGATAAAACAAGGAGACGCGGAGTTGCTCCGAGAATTTGTAGACAGGTTTCAACGAGAAAGAATGCTGCTACCAAGGGTACCTGACAATTGGGCAGCAATGGCGTTTGCAAGCAACTTAAATGACAGAAGCTCAGAAGCCACAATAAGGCTCAAGGAAAGCTTGAGAGAATTCCCAGCCACGACATGGGACGATGTCGATAACAGGTACAGTACCAAGCTACGAATAGAAGAAGACACCATTGCTCAATCAAAAGCTAAAGATCGAACCAGTTCTAGATGCTCCGAACCAGAAAGGAGAATAGGTAAGAACAAGTACGATCCATATATGGGACCTTTAGGACGAGAATCTCATTCCAGGTATGAAAACACACGGTTGGAATATAGACCGTCAAATAGAGATACGAACTCATCCTCCTCAAGATCTAGAAGAGATCGGGAGGAACGGAACAGAGGTAATGCAAGAGTAATAAACTACAACTTCAATATAAGTACTTCTGAATTAATTACTATACTAAGAAAAATGGGCGATAAAGTTCGATGGCCCAAAAAAATGAGATCGAATCCAAGCAGAAGGAATCCAGGCTTCTGGTGCGAATTCCATAACGATCATGGACACAGAACATCAGATTGCAGATTGTTGCAAGGTGAGGTTGAACAATTATTAAAACAAGCTATCTAACAGAACTGTTTAGTGAAAAAGGCAAACATGCATATATGAAAAACAGGCAAGAGCCCCCGAAACCACCATCTTCAAAGAGAACGGTGAATGTGATACACGGAGGAGAGAAGGTTAACGTAGTAGTCTGCAAAACAACAACAAAATTCACAATTACGCATGGGAAGCGTGTTCGTGAAGACATGGAAGCAGACAATATAACATTTGACAATGCAGATGGCAACGATTGCTGCTTCCTCATAACGACGCTCTGGTAATATCTCTACTCATACATGACACTAATGTAAAAAGAGTGTTGATTGATCCAGGTAGCTCAATCAACATCATTTTGTTGAGAGTTGTGGAAGAAATGCTAATGGAGGATCGATTAATCCCAAAAGCACGAGCCTTATCTGGGTTCGACAACTCTACGGTCATAACAAAAGGAGAAATTGAGCTTAGTACCTATGCAGAAGGAGTAATCAAAAATATGAAATTTCAAGTCATTGACACCGATATGGCTTACAACGTATCCATGGGGAGACCATGGATCCATGACATGGAAGTAATACCATCTACTTTACACCAAGTAATAAAATTCCCTTCCAAATAGGGAATTCAACAGATTCGAGGTGATCAGCAGACCACAAGGAATATAAATTCAGTAGTACACTCAAACAAAAAAGAGGTAGCGGAAGATTCAAAAGACGGGGGTATCGCCCAATTAGGTACGGAAGAAGAAATTGGAACCCAAATAGGTACGGAAGAAGGAAGCCACGAGAAGGTTAACCAAATCACCACAAAGGCAACATCAACACATACAGACATGGATTCCAGACCCGATGTCATTCAGGAGCCAGTAGAGGACGAGCATATTAAAACAACTATTGATGAGCTTGAAGCTATCCCATTGTTCGAGCAGGATCCTGAGCAAAAATTTCATATAGGCACAATGCTAAGCCCCACAAGAAGAGGTAAGTTAATTGAATATTTAAAAGTTAACTCAGATTGTTTCGCTTGGTCCCATTTAGATATGACAGGTATACCTCCGGAAGTGATGACTCATAGACTAAATGAAGATCCATCCTTCGTGCCTGTCAAGCAAAATAAAAGAAAGCAAGGACCATTCAAGAACCAAGTGATCGATGAAGAGGTACAAAAACTCTTGAAAATTGGTTCAATATGCGAGGTAAAACATCCTAATTAGCTATCTTAATACTGTTGTGGTACCCAAGAAGAATGGTAAATGGAGAGTATGCGTAGATTACACAGATTTAAATAAAGCATTCCCCAAAGACTCCTTTCCATTACCACACATAGATCAAATGACTGATGCCACTACAGGTCATGAATTGTTGAGCTTTTTAGATGCATATTCTGGTTATAATCAGATAAAAATGGATCCCTCAGACGAGGAAAAAACTTCCTTTATTACAAACAGGGGGACTTATTGTTACAAAGTCATGACTTTTGGCATGAAAAATACTGGAGCTACGTATCAAAGGCTAGTGACCAAGATGTTCCGGGAACATCTAGAGAAAATAATGGAAGTATACATTGATGACATGCTGGTAAAATCAACTCAAGCGGAAGATCATTTCCATCATCTTTCAATCACCTTCAAAATCCTTTCGCAGGTATAACATGAAACTAAATCCAGAAAAATGCGCCTTTGACGTTGAATCAGGTAAGTTTTTGGGTTTCCTTGTATCAAATAGGGGTATAGAAGTAAACCTCGCTCAAATTAAAGCTATTGATGAAATACCTGATATACTTACGAGCAAAAAAGAAGTTCAAAACTAACAGGAAGAATTGCAGCCTTTAGGAAGATTTATCTCCAGGTCTTCGGAGAAGAGTTTAAAATTCTTTTCAGTTCTAAAAAAGCAGAATCAGTTCAAATGGACTGAAGAATGCCAACAAGCTCTCAAAGATCTGAAGGACTATCTATCAAAACCTCCGCTGCTGTCTAAACCAAAAGAGAGGGAAAGGTTGTATGTTTATCTTGCTGTAGCAGAAATTGCCGTAAGTGCAGTACTGGTAAAAGAAGACAGAGGTAAACAATCTCCGATTTTTTATGTAAGCAAGTCTTTATTAGATACTGAAACTAGATATCCTCATCTAGAAAAATTAGCCTTAGCTTTAATCATGGCGGTTAGGAAGTTGAGACCAAACTTTCAATGTCACCCAATCACTGTTGTGACCTCGTATCCACTAAGAAATATTTTGCATAAACAAGAATTATCAGGGAGATTAGCTAAATGGGCAATAGAATTAAGCGAACATGACATAATATATCAGCCTAGGACTGCAATAAAGTCTCAGATTTTAGCTGATTTCGTCATTGATTTTAATACTAGCATAATCCCTAAAGTGGAAAAAGAGTTAAAACTCTTCAACGTGGCTAATCGAGGAATTTGGACCCTATTTACTGACGGCTCTTCTAACATAAAAGGAGCCGGCTTGGGAATTGTTTTAATATCACCTGCGGGTGAAAAGATACGACAAGACATTAAATGTTATCCCATAACTAACAATGAAGCAGAGTACGGAGTTGTCATTGCAGGGCTTGAACTGGCATGAGAACTCTCAATCGAGCAAATCGTGATCAATAATGACTCTCAACTAGTGGTAAACCAGATGCAGGGCACTTATACTGCAAGAGAGGCTCGGATGCAACAATATCTGGAAAAGGTACGAGACCTAGCAAGGAAATTCTATTCATGGAAAGTTACGCAAATACCCAGAGAGGAGAATGCAGAAGCGGATGCATTAGCTAACCTCGCAGCAGTTGCCGACATAACAAATAAAGACAATGCAATTGTCATACACCTATTTCATTCAAAAATCGACCAGGACAAAAATGAGGTAACATTTAACAATTTAACCTGGGATTGGAGAAGCGAAGTTGTAAACCTTTTGCAGAACAACACCGTGCATGAAGATAGAAAAGTATCTCAAGCACTTTGCCGGAAAGATGCGCGGTACTGTCTAGTTCGTGAAACTTTATACCGTAAAATGTTTGGAGGTCCCTTAGCAAAGTGCCTTGGACCCAATCAAATGGAGTATGTGATGAAGGAAGTACACGAAGGACACTGCGGAAACCATGCAGGAGCAAGATCCTTAGTCAAAACCCTAATCAGAGCAGGGTACTATTGGCCTAAAATGGAGGAAGATGCTGAGAGCTTCGTAGCTAAATGCGACAAATGTCAGCAATATGCCAACAATATGCATCGGCCAGCAAAATTACTCCACCCAGTGGTGTCACCATGGACATTTATGAAATGGGGCATGGATATAGTGGGACCCCTTCCCCCAGCTAAAGGAAAGGTACGGTTCTTACTCATATTAACTGATTATTTCACAAAATGGGTGGAGGCAGACGCTTTTAAACAGGTACGAGAGAAAAAAGTGAAAAGCTTCATATGGCGACACATAATATGCCGCTTTGGAATACCAAAGGAGATCGTATGTGACGGCCCACAATTCATAGGCTCACAAATCACAGAATTCTTTGAAAGCTGGAAAATCAAGCAAATCATTTCATCACCATATCACCTCGTGGATAATGGGCAAGCCGAGCCAACAAACGAAGTCATTGTAAACAACTTAAAGAAACGGTTGGAAAAAGCCAAGGGAAACTGGCGTGACGAGCTACCGGCAGTATTATGGGCTTACAGAACTACCGCAAAAGTATCCACGGGAGAAACTCCATTCGTGCTTGTCTACGGTTCAGAGGAATTAATACCAGTGGAAATTGGCGAACCAAGCACGAGATTCACAACGACAATGGAAGAAACAAACAACGACAAGTTAAGGACAAATCTGGATTTGCTCGAGAAAAGAAGAGAAGCTACATTAATACGTATGGCATCCCAAAAACAAATTATAGAGTGATATTACAACAAAAAAGCTCAACTCAGATATTTTAAAATTGGGGACTTCGTTTTTAAAAAAGTTTTCCAATCAACAAAGGAAGCTGGTGCAGGAAAGCTAAATCCAAACTAGGAAGGGCCTACAAAGTCTGTGGCATTGCTGGAAAAGGCGCTTACGAGCTGGAAACTATGGACGGTAGAATCTTACCAACTAGTTGGAATGTTGTTCATTTGAAGAAGTGTTACTTCTGAAGTAAAGGGAATATCCCCGATCAGGTATCATTACGTTTGATTTTACTTTTGTACAGTTAAAGTTATACTAACCATTTTAGATGATAGGCAAAAAGCTAACCCATCACCACATGATGATATTAGACCTGTATAGACACGAGGAAGTAACTGAATTCTCGACCTAGGGTTAAAACTTTCTGATGGACGTTTTTAAAGGGTTAAGCAGTCATAATCTAAACTATATACCTTATATTTTTCCTTTTCAGGAAAAGGACCACAAGGAAGGAATAGTCAAGTGGTTGAGATTTCATTCTTCAAAGCTCAAACACTTGGGGGACTATACAGTATGGAAGGAAAAGAAGAAGAAAAGAAGACTATCAAAAAGTCAAAGCTCAAGTCTGAAGATCCATCTTCCCAACAAGTCACGCACTATGAGCAAAATCAAAGAGCCAAAGACAAAAAACACAAAGCCTGATTCAAAAACCTTCAACAATAAAAACATATTCGTAAATGTAAACGAATGTTTAGGTTAAGGGCAGAATATTAGATACGGATAAAAATGCACATCCTTGTACTTAGTCAAAACTGTTGTAAATGAAAACAGTTACGAATGAAGCAACATCCTTGTACTTATTCAAAAATTGTTGTAAATAAAAACAGTTACGGATGAGAAAAACATTGTCCTTGTATATTTATTCAAAAAACTGTTACGAATAAAAACAGTTATACCCTTGTATCAATTCGAAAAAGCTGTTACAAAAGAAAAACAATTACGAGTACAAGTTTATACCAAATCTGTTGTAAGAAAAATAGTTGCAAAGGAGTTAGGGACGAGATACAAACACAGGTAAAATGTTACGAAAGTTCGAAACAATACAAAGACTTTCTTAAAAACATTGTCAAAGAAAAACATGTGAAATTCCTATCTCTCTTTTGTACAATTACACCATTATGAAGTTGAGACGTCTTCTTCATTAAGTGTTGAAAAAAAGGCCCTCTTTTATAAATCGTGCCTATTATGAAAAGGTACGAAAAATCTAAGCATTTTTTAAAATGCAAAATCAAAAACTCAGAGGTAAACCAAAAACCTCAAAAATAAAGCATGCAAAGATTTAAGAGTGAAAGCAAAAACTGAAAGGAGTTGAAAGTCATGCCGATACTACTATTAATATATAGTGGCAAAAAACTAAGTATTAACTTAGTCTAAGCCTAAATTGTTTATACAAACGTTGCCCCTAAGTTGTCAGTTGGGGACTTACAAAGGACCGAACTTTACCCCCAATAGGACCGGGGGTAACCACCAATTGTTCCAAATAAAAAAGAAGAAGAAGGGACTAAGTTCCATAAACTCTTTCACTAGATGGGGGGTTATCTTCGCTGGCAGGAGGAGCGGCTTGAGATGGCGAGGCTTTTGCAGCAGCTTCATCAGGGACCTCAACTTTAGGTGATGAGAAATTCTAACTCTGCCGAGACTTTTCAATCGTCTCTTGGTTTTGGCAATTTCATCTTCCACGTCGAAATTCTCTTGGTCCATTTCCGTCAATGTGTCAAGTCGGGCATTCAAATAAGCCCAACTAACATCGACAACTGCTTTGTCCTTAAAATCCTCGTAGTCTTTCTCCCATTGTTTAACTTCGGCTCTTAGCTCATCCCTCTCAGCCACGGCAGCATCATGAGAAGCCTGCAAAGGAGCAAGGGATCTTTCCAGATACTGGACCTTATCCGAAGATTTATGGAGGTCTTCTTGGGTTTGGGTAAGCAATATTACAAGGTCACCAGAGAATGCCTCCTTCTGATCCAACAAAGCCTTCAGGCTCCTAATCTCTTCGGTGGCATGGGAAAGCTGCTCTGCAAAGGAAGACTCCAAGATGCTTTTATCCTTACCTGCCTGATTTGAAGACGCCTTCTCTATGTCCAGTTCCGCTGCAATAACTCTAATCTCCTGTTCCAAGGTGCATTTCTCCTCTTCCATTGCCTCCATATCAAGTTGTAGACTCTCATACTGCTCCTTCTAATTTTCAGCCTCAGTATGGAAGTCATTTGCTGATTCCTCCATTTGAACTACCCTCTTCATCAATTATGTGCTATAAGGTTGATTTGCATAAAATGATAAGTTAGAAACGGTAAAAGAAAGTATAATACATACATATGAAGAAGGAAAAAGTTTTACCTTTAAGGACGAGTGCACAATCTCGTTCATCCAAGTTAAGGAGCTATGACTTTCCAGCTTAGACTTCTCAACCGGGCCTATCAAGGACTTTAACCATACATCAGCCTGGCCCGACTTTTTCAAGAGGCTGCCTCCCGTAGGAACATCTATTGTAACTTGCTTCATCACCCCCTTCTGGAAGACCCTAATTCAATAGCAGAAGGTACGAAAGTGGGGGCGGGTGAAGGAATCACGAGCGGAGTAGGTTGAGGAGCAAAAAAAACAACAGGAGCAATAAATGAAAGTTCCACAGGAGCAGGCGGAGGGAAAATAACAAGAGGAGCTTCTTCGGAAACTGTACCAAAACCTTGCTGGAACAGGTGATCAATGGACTCACGAACATGAGAGGGAGTTGTATCTTCAGGAGCGGAAGGCTCTGATTCAGGTACGGGAGGATCAACAACGGGAAAAAATTCATCGTCAGAGACGACCCTTCTCCTACGTGACCTATGAATTAGCGAACCCTACTCTTGTTATTTTTCATCCTCCAAGGTCCGGGACCCACTTGCCTTCCTTTTCGACGAGGAGGAGCCAACAATGATTTCCTAAGCCTTAGCCAAGGACAGCTTTGAAGCAGACACAGCCGCATCAGAAATTCCACAAGCAGGAAACCCTACCAAATGAAAGGGATTAGATAAAGCTCAAAAAAGGAAAAAGTAAAAAGAAAAACCCTCACTTACCATGGGTTTTCACCTTCCAACTAAACCTCGAAGAGAGGTACTTCAAAGAACACTCTTCCAAAGGAGCGATTAACAAAAGTTTTTCTACCCAATCACGGGAATCGAAAACATTCTCGAAGGTTCCCATGGTTGCTGCAAAAGGAGAAGAAGCAGTAACGGTACTGAAAGTTCATCAAAAGTGAAGAAAATGAAAGTGAGCAAAACTGTACTCACGTGCAAAGTTCCACTTCTCAGGGAAGGAGATTTTCTTCACCTACTAAACCTGCAGTAGGGACAACAACATACCGGACATACCACCCTCTATCTTTGTCATCATCTGGAGTAACTAACACCTTTTTACTCCTAGCCGTGAGAGTAAACACTCCTTGGCAGAACAACATCAGAGAATAGAGGTGAATAAGATGATGAAAATTAAAGGGTACGAAAGCTAAATTGGCCAAATACCTAAGGCACGCGACTACTCGCCAAATAAGAAGACCGACTTATCCCAAATAAACTTTGAAGAATTGACAAAACTCAATGATAACAGGGTCGATGGGAGGCTTGAATCCTAATGTGAAGGGATAAGTATAGACATAAGAATATCCAGTCTTGTAATAGGTTATTCTTTGATTATCGTTAGGAACAACAACAGAAAAATCAGGCTTCCAATAACAATCCCTGCGTGCAAGAGACACTAATCCCTCTGTTATTTGGATGGGATAAAGGTCAGCAATGTCATGTGATGACATTGAAGAAAGCTATTCACTCATGGCTTGGCTATCCTTGGCAAAAGAAAAATCCGCAGGAACAATCTCATCGACTCTCGGTTCATGAAGCGATTCATTGTGTTCTCTACTCTTTGATGAAGCTCTGGAAGCCCTAGCCTCGAAGAAGACGAAGGAGTGTTAGACCTAGAAGGTGGCAGGGGAGAAGAATAAGAAGCAGAACCCCTGTAAGGAGTAGAATTTAAGCTCCTAAGTCTACTGCCCCTCCTACTCCGTGTTGGAGCAGAAGAATGAGTCAAATCATCTACAATGATGACCTTTTTAGATTTCTGGTTTGAAGAAGACATATTTACGAAGATGAAGAATTTACAAATAAAGAAAGACGGTTAGAAGTTTTCTGTGAAAGTAAGGAAAGGAAAAATGGGTATTTATACTCAAAGGCAACCGTCAAAAAATGGAAAAAATAGTGATGTGAAAGCCATAATTGAAGCTGTCAATTCGAGGCTGATGCAGCCGCAAAAAGCCCTAAAAGCCGCTGAATAATTGCAGAACAAATCCAGGAAAGCCACGTGGCACGGACATTAAATGGAAGTGACAAGCAACACATACATTCAGAGACGGATGCAATGGAACGAGTGAAGGGGCGGCAAAATGTTCCCTCCATAAATGAGTATCCACTTACCAAATATTAATCGATAAATAAATGGTAAGTGGGGGGACTATCTGTATTGGTAAAAATGAGCCTCACACGTGTAATACTTATGATGACTCTGCAATCTATGTGGAGCAATGACAACTGGATGAGACTTTATGAAGAGGTACGAGATAAAGAGGAACTGAACAGCATACCCACGGGGTAATCAGATGCGGGAATCTTAACCTAATTGAAAAGGCGATGAGACACGGTCAGAATGAATCAAGACGGAATAAAGGGCAGATTCGGGGATCTTCAATTAATGAGCCAAAACGTTACATAATCTTCACGTAACAGTTACAATTAATCATTGTAACGTTACATTAATGCCATTAATGCTCAATCACTGAAAAGAGTAGACGTTATATTAAGAAATTCCCTATAAAAAGGGAGTAAAATATAACTTGTAAGGACACATTCGAACCACTATTGAAATATACTTACTTTTTACGCATCTTTCTGCTTTCTATTTACGAATTTACTTATAATTATTAGCATATTCTTTGGTTATCAGAAACTTGTGTTCTTCTTAAAATAGCTTTGGCAGAGAATCTAATTCTTTGGTTAAACATGGATACGGGAACTATTTTGCAAATCAAAAGTAGAGACCCACCAAGGGATTATTGGTGATTGCAAAAGGAGTTTCTCATGGCATGTTGTACAGGACAAATGCAGAAATTTGCCAAGGTGAATTAAACGCGGTATAATATGAGAGTTTTGCAGATTTATGGCACAAAAGAATGGGTCATATGAGCGATAAGGAATTGCAGATTCTTTCCAATAAATCACTCATTTCTTATGCCAAAGGTACAACAATAAAACCTCGTGACTATTGTTTATTTGGTAAGCAACATAGAGTCTCATTTAAGATATCGTCTGAAAGAAAATTGAATATACTTAATTTGGTATAGTGTGATGTTTATGGTTCATTGAAAATTGAATCGATGGGCGGTAACAAATATTTTGTTACTTTTATTGATGATGCTTCACGTAAATTATGGGTTTATATTTTAAAAACCAAATATCAAGTGTTTCATGTTTTCCAGAAATTTTATGCTCTGGTGGAAAGGGAGATAGGCCAAAAGCTAAAGAGTCTCCGAAGTGACAATGGAGGTGAGTACATTTCAAGGGAATTTCAAGAGTACTGTTCGAGCCATGGGACCAGACATGAAAATACAGTTCCTGAAACCCCACAACACAATGGCATAGCCGAAAGGATGAACTGCACCATTGTGGAGAAGGTGAGAAGCATGCTCAGAATGATTAAACTACCTAAGTCATTCTAGGTTGAAGAAATTCAGACAACCTGTTACCTGATCAATAGGAGTCCATCAGTTCCGTTGGCCTTTGACATCCCAGAGAGAGTTTGGACCAACAAGGAGGTGGCCTACTCGCATCTGAAGGTGTTCGGTTGTAGAGCTTTTGTACATGTACTAAAGGAGCAGAGAACAAAGCTGGGTGATAAATTTGTTCCCTGCATATTCATCAGATATGAAGATGAAGAGTTCAGATACAAATTGTGGGATCCTATAAAGAAGAAGGTCATCAGAAGCAGAAATGTAGTCTTCCGTGAAAGTGAAGTTAGAACTACTGATGATATGCCAAAGAAGGCCAAGAATGGTATAATTCCTAACCTTGTCACTATTCCGTCTACTTCTAACAATCCCACAAGTGGAGAAGGTAGGACCGACGAGGTTGCCGAGCAGGGGGAGAAATCGGGTGAGGTTATTGAGCAGGGGGAGCAACTTGATGATGATGTCGAGCAAGTGGAGAACCCCACTCAGGTTATGTGTGTGTGTGTGTGTATTATATACATATACATACACATTATATATATATATATATATATATATATATATATATATATATATATATATANTCTATTTTTTTCCATATACGTAAGTTAAAACAACACTAAAAGTGAATTCTTCTCCCATAAACAATTTAGTTCGTAATTCATGACATTCTAACAAAAAAAAAAGGATATAATTAGAGAGCACTTGAAATAAAAGTACTATCAATTTGAATAAAAATCTTGAAAAGAAAAATAAAAGATAGAAGTATCGTGTTTTGAAGGATTTACTATTCAATTTTAGTATTATTTTAATTTATGTGTATGAGTATTGGGTCGGGTGGTCCAGGTCGGGTTGGGTCATTCCTATTTTAGTTTAGTAATTATTTATTAGACTGAAAATAAATTAAAAAAAAAAGAAAAAAGAAAATACTACCGGAAAATTTATTTTCCAACCGCTATAATTTTTGTGTGAGTTAGTGAAAGTTTTATGGTTTTTGTATGATAAAACAAAGTTAAATGGCTTTAGTGAAAAAAAGGCATAATTATATGATTTTTGTGTGAGAAAATAAAGTTATATGACTTTGGTGATAAAAATTCAGAGTGAATTTCGGCGTTGTTTGACGTGGTTTGAAGCCTCGACTAAATTCGTATTGTATTTTGGGACATGTTGGTATAATTTGTTAAGGTCCCGGGGGACTCAAGTGGATTTCGGAAGGTTAACGGAATGGATATCGGACAAAGGGAGCTGTTGGAATTTTTCTGTTGCATAAGCTGTTTGCCAGAAATTTGTAATGCGTGGAGTCGACTTTGGAAAATTATATCTCGAAATCTATAAGGAACCTGAAAATTTTCAAAACAAGAAAGTTGTAGCCCTTTCATTCTAGGTTTCATAAAGTTTGACCATTAACCATTTGGACATTTGTACAGAAAGTTATGGTTGGTTGACTGAAGGCTGGTAACAGTTTACATTTGCCCGAAAATCAGGCAAAACTGCATTTCATACATGCGACTTGCCTAGGCAGAATGCTTAAAAACGGGATTTAGCCATTGTTACTCATTTTTGAGTTTTGAGTCTCGAATTTGGGCGATTCCAAAGGAATTTTTCACGACTTCGACTTGGGTAAGTGTTCTATATCCGAAAGTGATTATATTTCATAAATCCATGTCCATATTCATCAATTATTTCGGATTTAGGTGGAAGAAATAGGGATTTTTTGTAAAATCTTCCAAAAACGAAAATTTAAGAATTGAAAGCCAATCCGATGTCGAAATTCGATAATTTTTGTATGGTTGATGTAACGGCCCGACCGATCGTTTTGCTTTATAGAACCCCGTACCCCTAAAATAAGAATTTTTGTACTTGCTTTTACTGATTTATGACTTGGGGGGATGGTTGGTTCGGTATTTGGGAGAGTTTGAAGTGAAATCGGAACACTTGGTTCCTTAAGGTTGGCTTAAAAGGTCAAGTTTGACTTCAGTCAATATTTTTAGTAAACGACCTCGGAAACGGGATTCGTCTATTCCAATAGGTTTGTATGATGATTTCGGACTTGGGCATATACTCGGATCGGGTTTTGGATGACCTGGGAATGTTTCGGTGCCTAATGTCGAAAGTTGGTTCCTGAAGGCTCTAAGAGTTCTTTAAATTTGGTTTGGAAAGTGTTTCGGTGATATCGAAGTCCAAACGAAGTTTTGAGACTGGGAATAGTTCCGTAATGTCATTTATGACTTGCACGCAAAATTTGGTATCATTCCAAATTGATTTGATAGGAATTGGACGAGCGAAAGTCTTTTTTCTAAGTTTTTGAGTTCATGAGTCAATCCATGCGTTTTGGTGTCCGATTCGTGGTTTTTGATGTTATTTCGGTGTTTTAGCCACTCGAACGAGTTTGTATGAGGTTATTAGGCTTGTGTGGGTAGTTGGTGTGGAGCCCCGAGGGCTCGGGTGAGTTTTGGACGTGTGGTAGGAGTTGAAAACACTCCAGTTTTCTGGTGTCTCTTGGCAACTGTTGCAGGTCTCGCAAATGCAAGAATTTGTTCGCATTTGCGAGGAAGGCTTCGCAATTGCGAAGAAGCCTGAGCTGGGAAGTGATCGCATTTGCGACTTTTTTATCGCATTTGCGACCCCAACAGAGTCTGCATTTGCGGCCCCTTTTGTCGCATTTGCGAGCCTTGCAGATGGAGCCCAGGTTTGCATTTGCAATGCGTTTGTCGCAATGGCGACCTTCGCATTTGCGAACCAGATGTCGCAAATGTGACATCTGAGACCTGTGCACATCTTATTAAATGGGGGACTTATACCTTTAGTTCATTTTCTTTCAACTCTTGGGCGATTTTTGGAGCTTTTGGAACAAGGTTTTCACCTAGCACATTGAGGTAAGTAATTTCTATACAATATGATTTAAATACATGGATTATGCGTAGATTAACATGTGAAAATTGGTGAAATGGATTATGCGTAGATTAACATGTGAAAATTGGTGAAATCAAGGGTTTAGATGAAAACCTAGGTTTTGGAAAAAGAATTAAGATTTGACCACGAAAATTGTTATGAAATTTGATAAAAATCATATATATTTGTTCCTAAGGTTATAGGTAACAACTTTATTCGAAAATTTCTGGAATTCGGGCACGTGGGCCTGGGGATGAATTTTTAGAAATCTTGCAATTTGGGTTGGAAAATTATTTTAATAGTGGAGATAAGTACTTTTGAGTATAGACTAATTAATTTATATAATGTTTGACTAGTTCCGAGTCGTTTGGAACCAAATTTAGAGGCTTGAGCGCATTCTTGAATTGGGAAGTAGGCTTTAAGATGAGGTAAGTCTCTTTTCTAACCTTGTAAGACCATAGGTGAACTTACTTAATATGTAATTATTTGTGGGGGGAACGTACGCACGAAGTGACGAGAGTTCGTACATAGCTACTATTCCTGTTATGTCCGAGTAGTTTTAGGTTACACCATGCTTTGTGGACACCGTTAACTGATCATATGTGCCATTTGTATTGGATAAGAACTAATTTCAAGATCTTAAGAATTTCAAAGGTTTCAAGTAAATTATTATTTTAAATGGGATTGAGGAAAGATATGTTATGTTTATATGTAACCGCTTTGCAAATATATTCCGCGAGCGGAGTGATTATTTTCACTACTCTCATGGGAGCGGGCCATTCGCCTCGACAGATTAATAGATGCATCTATGGTTTGCGCTGTATGACCCTCGGCAGTGCACAATTTACATTTTCATGTTGGATTGGGCCGAATGTCCTCGGTGGAATTTGTGTGTGATAATAGTACTGGAAACCTTGTTATTAATTTTTATAAATTTACTATTTTAGAGATCATTTGTTTAAATAAAGGAAGTGTTTTAGATTCTTAAATTTGATGAAGGAACCGTTCAGTTATTTCGTATTCTGAGTTTATTTGTTATTTCTGCATATTGTGCTTATTTAGAATAATACATTATTATATTGTTGGCCCTAGTATGTGTCGAAGTCGATCTCTCGTCACTACTTCTTCGAGGCTAGACTAGATAATTACTGGGCACATATTTTTATGTACTCATGCTACGCTTCTGTACTTGATTGTACAGGATTTGAGGCGAGTGCATCTGGTCACCAGTCTGGCACATAGTTTGACTTCCCCAGTTCGAGACTACCGGTGAGTTGCTGATAACAACACGATTGGGGGGTCCGAGAACTACTAAAGAAAATCAAGAAACACGCGGAAGCTAAAAGAAAAATAAAGAAACAAAAAAGACGGAAAATCAAAGATAGATTGAATTCAAGAAATAGTTTCTTGAATTCAAGAAGTCTATTCTTGGAGTTGAATCCTAACAACAACAATTAGCTAACAAAGAACTAATCGCCTTTGGTAGAGACTTAAAAACAAGAAATAGATTGTGAAACCCGACCCTTTAGAATAACAAAAGCAACAATAAGCCTAAACTTATCACTTTTCTTGAATACCTAGAAGTGATCTAAGATTTCGAAAGAACTTAATCTTACCACCTTAATTTGAGTCTTGAAGGTTGAAGAATAAATCCAAGAGTAGCCACACACAAGAGTGCAAGAAAAATCTCACAATTTTTATTGATATTGTATATAATAATCTAAGTCTAAAAACAAACAAGACACCCTTTATATAGAGAGGGGTCACGAAATTGTACCTAAAAAATAAAGAAATAAAGTCCTAAACTACTTTGGGCAACAAGTACAACTACCTTAGGAAAAGGAAATACTAGGAAGCAAAAACCAAGTCATTCTTGGAAATTACTTACAAAAATCTTAGGAAAAGGAAAATATAACCTTAACTAACTAGGAAAGCAATAAATATAGTCCCCTAATATATGGAAATATATCCCAAACCAATCTTGGACAGAATCATGAAAATCTGGAAATCTTGAAGGAAATTTGCAAGCAACTAGACACCAACTTGCACTCAACATCTATCACGACTATTGTACCCTTCTTGGACATCAAGTAAGTCCTCTTTATGCTATAAAAACGTGGCTTTATGTAGGACTTCATGTGCTGCAAGTTTGGATACATTTTAGGTGCCAAATTGGTCCAACGGTAGCCTGATTTGGACCTTTTTCAGAGGATGTTTCTTGGGATCTAATCCACCTCTTCTTGGACATGATGGGACATAAACTAATTATAACACATATATTATAACTCATATCCTTTCCTTAAGTCTCTTCCTCCCACTTAACAACTTCTTTACTTACACTTGATGTCTAATGACCTTGTTTGGCAATACTTTAGCTTGACATCTTGTTAAAGGCCCTATTTGAGATTCCAAAGCTTCATTCTTTTCCTTGAATAGATTTGATACTCCTAGGATTCTATCATTCCCCTCTTCTTGAAGAAAATTCGTCCTCGAATTTCGACCTTGCAAGAAAAAGAAAACATGCACTAGTAAATGACATCTACTAATCTGAAAAAATGGTAGGAATAAAACAAGATAGTGACCATGTGTCCACTTAATCTAATTAAGCCTAATAGGTGTAAATACTCCCTTATAAAGCATACGGACATTATCATCCCAATACAATTTATGCCTACTTAGATTTATCAAATAAAAACCTCTCTAAGATGCACTATATAATGAAATTTGCAATGCGATCTTGTCAATAAGGTAGTCCAAATATGTGCACGCAAAAGAAATTACAAAATATTAGACATGCAACCATTTAACACAATTATCTCCGCCACATGTATCAAATAAAACACTTTTATGATATAGCCAATTATCAATTATAAATCCCATGGATTCTTCTACACGTAAGTTATTCAAAGAAACACATAAATTCTCAGAAAGGTCAGAAGAACCCATAAATTCCAAAATAAAATATTCAATACATCCAAGCTCATGATTATAACTTTCCCCAATAATATTCGCAACACCAATGAATTCTACATAATTGCTCAAATTGTCACAAAAAGAGTCATAGATAGGTTCATGAAAGAGTATTTGATTACTAATGTCACAATAATCATGCATATACTCTTTATTAGAAGCAAGCACTTTTACAACCTCACAATAAATATGACTAGAGGAATAACTTCCCATCGAACAAAAAAACTCAGATTTTAGCAATTTATCACATGAAAACTCATTAGGCACTTGAATAAGAGAAGAAAGAACATTTAACTCATTAGCAAGCCTTTTTTCATAAATTTCATGCCTCTTTCCACCAAATTGGAATGCATAATCATCTATGTCATACTCAATTTCAAAAGTAAGCAAATTACTCTTGCACTTGAACTTAGATATTATAGTTAATGACTTGATATGCATCAAAATATCATCATTCATAAAAATTATAAAGTCACCAACATAAGAATTAAGAGTATAAATCATTACCTCCAAAAATACCTTAGGTGTTCTACAAAGGCCAAGAATGTGAATAAACCAATTATAATACCATACTTGGACTTAATTATTAATGGAACAACATCACCTTTTATTCTTTTGCACAATGGATCTAACTTAAAAATGCCTTTAGGGAACTCCATGTTGTAAACCTGTAAATAAAAATCAAAATAGTCAAAAGGTTCAACAACAAAGAAATTAATCAAGCTTTTATTATCCACCATCCAGCAAGAATTGATTTTGCTAAATTCATGTTGGAATCCAATTGGATCCTTTGCAAATGTCTCTTGTGCCTCACCCCCACTTTCAAAAGGACTTTCCACATATGGCTGCACAAAATCACAAGAAGTAAAACAAGAAAGAGTTAAAGGGTTAGAAAGTAAAGAAATATTTTTCTTGCATACACTCTCTTTGGCTTTTATCACAGAACTAGCTTTCTCCTCACCCTTATCCTCTTCTCTCTCACTACAGTTTTCTTTTTTTTCTTCACTCAAACCCTCTTGTTTCTCTACCTCACATATTTTTTCTATCTCACGGCCTTATCTCTTTTCTTTCCTCTCAAGCTTACTCTATTCCCCCCTTGACATCCCACTCTCTTCACTCAACACAATCTATCCTTTTCCCTCTCGTGGGATGTCAACATGCACTCTCTTACTCCTCTCATTAGTTTCTCTCTCATATTTTTCCATATTCTCTTTAATAATCTATTCGTCTTCACAAATTTGTGGGGGAGTCAAAGGCCCAAGAATGAGTTTCTTCCCGTTAAACTCAAAAGATTATCTATTTTTTTCCATGCTATATGAAGCTCTTCTGTAGACATACCATGGCTTTACCAACAAGATATAATAATTATTCATGGGAATTACATCACACCAAATTGCATCCTCATACCTTCCAATAGAGAATAGTAATAGCACTCGTTTATCCACTTTTACTCCTCTCAACATGTAGGGTTCAATATGCTCAACACAAAGCAAGTTCAATCTTTCAACCATATAAGAGCTAATTGAGTTATAGCCATATTCTTTGTCAATTCTAAGGGCACAAATTGCGGACATCACTTTAGTTCTTGTTTAAAAAATAACTTTACCATTGTCTTCCTTCCATTCGCTATACTGTAAGCTTGAATTTTCAAGTTGTTGAGTCATAGCTCGCCTCCTTTCACGATAAGTACCTGTTTGAAACGTCTTGAACAAAGATTAGAAGAATTATGTATCTCTCAAGTTTGGTTTTTTCCTTCTGATGTTCTCACCTCTCTTGCCTTTTTCCACTCACTGCAACTCTTGGTCTTTACTCTTTAGATTTATTAATAAACCTTACTAGTCACAACCCTTAGTGATAAGAATATGGAGTTTAGAAAAAGAAAGAAAAGGAATGAGCAAACCTAGGAAGAATAGGAATTGGTTAGTAGAAAAAAAAAAGAAAGAAGAAATCTAGGAAACCCAAAACACACAAGAATAAGGAAAGAAGTTTCCTTAATCTTTAAGAACAAGGATCCCCTCTTCTTGTTTTCTTTCTCGACTTGGAAACCAAATAATACTTGAATTCTAAAATTGTAATGTGCTAAGACTTTTTTTTTGGGTTGATTTTCGTTTTCTTTTTTCATTTTTTTTGCTCAAGAACCTCCTAATATATAGAGATTGAAATCTTGATCAGCCTATGCTCTGATACCACTTGATAACAACACGATAGGGGTCCGAGAACTACTAAAGAAAATCAAGAAACACGCGGAAGCTAAAATAAAAATAAAGAAACAAAAAAGACGGAAAATTAAAGATAGATTGAATTCAAGAAAAAGTTTCTTGAATTCAAGAAGTCTATTCTTGGAGTGGAATCCTAACAACAACAATTAGCTAACAAAGAACTAATCGCCTTTGGTAGAGACTTAAAAACAAGAAATAGATTGTGAAACCCGACCCTTTAGAATAACAAGAACAACAATAATCCTAAACTTATCACCTTTCTTGAATAGCTAGAAGTGATCTAAGATTTCGAAAGAATTTAATCTTACCACCTTAAGTTGAGTCTTGAAGGTTGAAGAATAAATCCAAGAGTAGCCACACACAAGAGTGCAAGAAAATCTCACAATTTTTATTGATATTGTATATAATAATCTAAGTCTAAAAACAAAGAAGACACCCTTTATTTAGAGAGGGTTCACGAAATTGTACCGAAAAAATAAGGAAATAAAGTCCTAAACTACTTTGGACAACAAGTCCAACTGCCTTAGGAAAAGAAAAATACTAGAAAGCAAAAACCAAGTCATTCTTGGAAAGTACTTCCAACAATCTTAGGAAAAGGAAAACATAACCTTAACTAACTAGGAAAGCAATAAATATAGTCCCCTAATATATGGAAATATGTCCCAAACCAATCTTGGATAGAATCATGAAAATCTGGAAATCTTGAAGGAAATTTGCAAGCAACTAGGCACCAACTTGCACTCAACATCTAGCACGACTATTGTAACCTTCTTGGACATCAAGTAAGTCCTATTTATGCTATAAAAATGTGGTTTTATGTAGGACTTCATGGGTGGCAAGTTTGGACACATTTTAGGTGCCAAATTGGTCCAACGGTGGCCTGATTTGAACCTTCTTCAAAGGATGTTTCTTGGGATCTAATCCACATATTCTTGGACATGAATTTGGGACATAAAATAATTATAACACATATATTATAACTCATATCCTTTCCTTAAGCTCTTCTTCCCAATTAACAACTTCTTTACTTGCACTTAATGTCTAATGACCTTGTTTGACAACACTTTAGCTTGACATCTTGTTAAATGCCCTATTTGAGATTCCAAAGCTTCATTCTTGTCCTTGAATAGATTTGAGCTTCCTAGGATGCTATCAGCTGCCCTTTTGAGCCGTTTTGCAGCAACTAGAGTCTTCCTTATATTTTAGTTTTTGTCTACTTCTTTCCAGACAGTAGGCTAGCATTTGGTTTTGTATATTTTACTAGATTGCCCATGTACTTGTGACACCAGGTCTTGGCACACACATTAGTGGACATTGATATTTTGGATTGTATTTAAATGATTGCAGTTGCATTTATTATTCTGTCTAAATCATGTTACATCGGTAAATACTAAAAATATTTTCAGTTAATGTAGAATATTATTCACTTAGTGATTTACTCTATTCAAGATATTCTTAATTCAATCAGTGTTGGATTTCCTAACAATGGTGTTGGGCGCCATCACGGCCTAATACGAAATTGGGTCGTGACAGTTGAACTCATATCAGAATGGGTCTTTGGATTTCGTGACATTTTTCTGGAATTCGAGACGTGGGTCCCACTGTCAAATTTTTAATAAATTTTGAATTTTAATCCGAAAAATTAGTAAATTCATTTGGAATTAAATCCTACCATTTGTATTGAGTATATCGAATCGTTTATGACTAGATTTGAGGCTTTCAAACACGAATTCATGAAGCAAAGATTTATTGGAATCTTGAATTTGGTTGCGGAGCGAGGTAAGTCTCTTTTCTAACCTTGTAAGAGGGAATTAACCCCATAGGTGAACTAAATTAATAGATGCTTCTATTTATGGGGGCTGCGTATGCACAAGGTGACGAGAGTCCGTATGTAGCTACTAGCTATGCCTATGTCTGGGTAGATTTAGGTTTACACCATGCCTTGTTGATATTGTTATTTGACTTATGTTTATTATTTTTGTCACGACCCAAAATCCATAAGGTCGTGATGGCGCCGGACACCACTGTCAGGCAAGCCAATCATTAAATGGTTGAGTTAAATTTCCTATTTTAGCATTTTTGAAATCATTACCTTTCACTTTATTACATAATAACTGAATAGAATCCGCTAAGTAAATACAACTATTTAATATTTCATCTTTCATAAAATACATTCCAAACACATCCCAGAACCCGGTGTCACAAGTGCATGGGCGAACTTCTAGGAATTTGTACAAATACTACCATGCCTGTCCGGAATACAAGTTGGACAAGGACTTTAAAATAAACATGAATACAACACGAGGGGAAGACTCTGCTGGCTGCGGGTCGTCTCCGGGTGATGCAACTCGTTTAGGTCTCCAAATCAACCAAAATGCTGTGAGGGTACCTGTGCAATAAAAATGCACATCAAGTGTAGCATGAGTACGAAAACAACGTGTACTCAGTAAGTATCCCGCCTAACCTCAGAGAGGTAGTGATGAGAGGTCGAATTAGACACTTGCTCGAAGTCAATTTAACAAGAATAAAGGAAAACACTGAGCATGAATATCACAGAAGGTTTAACAAGTAATGATAGGAAACATAATTTCTCACATTCCCTTTTCCAACTTTAAAACCTTTATCATTTCAGTTGCAAATCTCATAAAATCCAGGCCAACAAGCAGTTCAAAGATCACAAGAAGTACGCAACAAATATCATGCGCAAACAATGCCGAAGATCGAACGACGCGGACCAAAGTAATAAATTGTGCACTGCCGAGGGTCGAAAGGCTCGAACCATAGATGTATATATCTTCCCCGCTCGCGAATCGATCATGCGATGCGGTTATACATAATTATCCTGCTCGTGAATCATACATGCGACGCAAGTACCCATAGCTACACATATTCACACAATAAGTCCACATTTATCACGAAAGCAGTTACCCATGGAAGTGGTAAAATTCTTCTTAAAGGATCACAAAAAAACTAGTATTTAAATCTTTGTTTTGAAATTCATTTGCCAAGTTTAATAATATTTAATAATATAATAGTATCAGGAGCACAATCAACCACGGAGGAATGGATTCTCTTTCTAAACGATTAAGAAACATACACTCTAGCCTTCTTAGGAAATAAATTACCAATTCAATAGCAGTATCAGTCTAATATTATTGGAAAGATCACATGTACGACACGTAAGGCATGTTAGTGGGTCCTAGACTACCTGGACATAAGAATAAGTAGCTACGCATGGACTCCCGTCACCTCGTGCGTATGCTGCCCCTGCAAATTATAGCATGTATTCATTTAGTTCACCTATGGGGACAATTCTCCCTCACAAAGTTAGAAAAGAGACTTACCTCGCTCCGAAATTCCATAACCGGCTTCCAAGCCCTTCCGACGACTCCAATGGATGCACAACGCCCCAGAACTATCCAAATAACGACAAACCAATGAAAATATAATCTAATATTTGCAACAATTCAAATTATATAAATTCCCAACTCCGCTCAAGGAATTGTTCAGAATGCCTTACGTACCCGTAGCTTTAAATTATATAAATTCCCAACGTACCCGTAGCTTTACTTGCTCAAATATACAATTTACTCAAATTTCATGCTCAATTTCGTGGTCAATATTCAAAAATACCAAATTCTAGGTTTTTCTTCAAAATTCAATAATTCTCACAAATTCCCATACTCAAATCCGTACCTAGACCATGCATTTAACTTAAAATGAGTTGGAATAACTTACCTTGTGATCCTTGACGAAAATCCCTCCTTGAAGCTCCCCACAATCTCCCATGCCAAATGAAAATAGGAGGAGAGATGGAAAAATTCTCGTTTTTTAAACATTCTGCCCTGGCCTCATTCCCGCACCTGCGATCCAACCTTCGCACCTGCGCTCCCGCAGGTATGCCCAAACTCCCTCACCTGCGGCTTCCTCAGCTCCAGCCCGGATCTGCACCTGCGCCCCATTGTCCGCATCTGCACCTTCGTAGGTTTAGAAATTGCATCGCACCTGCGCTTCCAGCCATGCCAGCAAAATCCACACCTGCGGCGCCAAAGCCGAACCTGCGACCAAAGCTCGCAGGTGTGGTCGCACCAGACACCAACAGCTCCAGCTCCTCTTCTAACTTCAAATTTGATCCATTAATCACCCGGAATCTACCCGAGGCCCCCGGGACCTCGTCCAATTACATCAACCTATTCCAAAACATAATGTGGACTTGCTCGAGGCCTCAAATCACATCAAATAATGCCGAAATCATGAATCGCACTATAATTCAAACTTTATGAACTTGAAATTTCCAACTTCTACATCCGATGCCGAACCTATCAAATCACAACCGATTGACCCCAAATTTTGCACACAAGTCACATTCGACATTACGGACCTGCTCCAACTTCCGAAATCGCATTCCGACCCCGATATCAAAATTTCCTCTTCCGGTCGGATTTCTAAAACCTTCAAATTTCTATCTTTAGCCAAATGACTTCAAAATAACCTACGGACATCCGAATTCACTTCCGATTGCGCTCCTAACTCCAGAATAACCATACAGAGCTATTCCCAGGCTCGAAATCCCAAACGGACATCAATAACACTGAAATGCGCTTCAAGCCAAACTTTGGAAATTTCTTCAAAATGCTGACTTCTACAATATACGTCGAGACGCTCCTGGGTTATCCAAAGCCCAATACAGACATACGCCCAAGTACGAAATCATCATACAAATCTGCAGGAACCTTCAAATCCTGATTCGGAGGTCGTTTACTCAAAATTCTAATCCTAGTGAATTTCTCCAACCTAAGGCTTCTGAAATGAGAATTTTCTTTCCAATTTGACTCCGAACTTCCCGAAATTCACCTCCGACCATGCCCACGAGTCATAATACCTGAAATGGAGCTGCTCATGACTTCAACCCGCTGAACGACGTGCTAGAGCTCAAAACGACCGATCGGGTCGTTACATTCTTCCCCACTTAAACAGATGTTCGTCCTCGAACGTGCTAGGAGCTGC
The DNA here is from genome assembly GCA_005239525.1 of Nicotiana knightiana. NCBI lineage: Eukaryota > Viridiplantae > Streptophyta > Magnoliopsida > Solanales > Solanaceae > Nicotiana > Nicotiana knightiana. The sequence goes on from ML376756.1 coordinate 48,261, forward strand.
TCTGGAGTTATCTGAAATCACTGCTTAACACCTCGAGCACCTACCCGTTCTAACACAAACCAGTTGAGCACATAGGCCTGATCAAACCTGAAGACATCCTCCTTTGTCCATACAATCAGCTCAGAACCCAATTCCAATACCTGAAATTCTCGGCCAGGCCTAGTTCCAATATATAAACACCGTATCAACTACCACACGATATACCAGAACATGACTGCATACCTTTGCTGAATCAGCACCATGCACCGCATGACTCATCATCTGACCCCAATGACACTCCTTGAACCCTAATAGCCAAAATTTCATGATTCTGATTCTCCCAATGCACCTTATGATATATATATACATCCTACTATAATGCTGGCTATACCACCACAACAGAGGAGATGTGTAGAAATTTCTAACCAATTGCAGAGTTAACCAAACATTGAATCCTTCCTCTTGACTAAGACCACCATCTCATTACAAACCAATAAGGGTAATTGTCCTTCAGTGTATTTCACATAATCTTATCGCACTAGATCCCCGATCAAAAAATCTCGTCTCTCCCAATATGAACTGCTCAGACAACAAATCACCCCAAACATGACCAACAGTCTCACATGACACCATAACGCGCCAATAGGCCATAACTCGAACATGATACATAAAGAAATGACTCAGGAAAAGACTACTCAACTCACGCAACTTATTATGAACTCTTCTCAGAAAATAGATATAGGGGACCGTACTCAACATCACACTGTTGCGGCGCGTAACCCGTCTAAATAACATGCCCATGGCGGTGTGCCACCTGATCCAAATAACATGCCCGTGGCGTGCCACCCGATCCAAATAACATTAAATTCACGTAAGAAGACACACCCCGAGCTAAATTGCTCACTACCACAAATATCGAACATCTGTCAGAAGCACGCTAGGTGCACAATACCATCCTGGGGAGACTGATAAAGCCATATGCTACAAAAATTAAGCACAACTGAGGTGAGATATATATACTCTGAATCTCAAGAGTTCTCCTACTCGCATAACATCATCACTACACGGAGACTCAACACATGGGGATTTATCAAGCCGTTTCACAACTCACACGGCATAATCACAACATTACATGAATTGGACGAAGACGGGACAACATATGATATTTCAACACCCCTCTTTGAGGAGCGCTAGACTGAAATGAACACATCTAACTCACATGAAGCCCAAAATCTTGTTTTAATCCATTCACACACTTCAAGTCGATTCTTCTTGCACTGAACTAGGCTAATAGCTTGACCTGGGTCTATAATAACCCACTTTCTCCCATAATACCCAAGAACAACCATCATAGCCGGGACAAACACCCCACAATCCGCAACCAACTAAATCGAACGCCTTCCAGGAATAAACTCTCATATAAGAAATATTACAATTCTTTATACTTGGTCTAAATCTTCCATCAATCAGGTGACTACACGTCACACTTATATAATCTTCCTGTGGTCACGCTCCCACGACCTTCCACACAAGGTAACAAGTCTGCACATCCATACCACCGACCATGCTAACGCTGTAAAACAAATCAAGAACCCATAACCAGGATACAAAGCCTCTTTCACCAAACACCGATCTCAGATGATGCTGAAGTCATCACCAACTTAACTTAAACATTCATATCCCTTTTTCCCCTTGCTCACCCGAGCTCATGACATCCTTGTCAACACCGAACCGAAACCCTGATCCATACTTCCAACTCCACACTGACTACTGCACCTAATATGCCAGTATGGAATGGCATAGGATTTCCATCATAACTCCTGAACCGCTAATAGGGGAAACACTTCATCATATAGAAACCTTTTACTTACCTCAATTCAAGGGAACCATAACAACACACGTGTAAATTCTCAAAATCACAAAACAGGCAAATCCTCAAGGAGTAGTCTATACCACCATAATCCTTCCGGGATCCGCCTACACCTGACAGGCCATAATACTTGAATGATTCCAAATAAAATCCATTACGGCGGCCGACAAGCCTCGCACGTACTGGCACAAACTACACGCATAACTTAATCACACTAAAGGAACTGATCACTACCGTAAGTGCGCCATTTCAACTATGGCTAGCCACTATATCTTCTTTTAATCATCTTCAATTGCCTCAGGAATAATAGTAACTTCCTTCAACACATAGCAACTCAACCCTCACTCATCCCGAGTGACCTTGATTCACGAGATCATGCTACCAAAAGCCCGCAACCCGTCTCATATCCTCCTGATAATATTTCTATAACCCAGAGTTTATTTATCTCACTCCTCCAATATTATCCTGCACACTGAAAATAACATAGAACACTCCCAAAACCTAACCCTGGTCCAATAGTGCCAACTTTTGCAAATATTAATCAAATCCCATGCACAATTACCATTTTTACTCCTTTCCACTTAGCTGAAATAACTTGCCAATACGCCGATAGTCCGCAAACCCATGAGATGATATTCCTGCAACCCCATCACAGGCGGTGGGACTCTCCCACTTAGCCTGAAGCTACTCCTTGCATCATTCTGGACCCCATCGAAATCCTCTCTCCTTTGCTGACATGATCTTTCTCAACCAATCTGTCAATTTCTTCTAAGTCCTCCTATTAGCATCCCATGAATACTTAAATTCTTTAGCATCATTCACATATTCGGCCTCCTACCGGATAGCCACTAGAATCCCTCGCAGACACTTGCCAACCACACAACCGCTAATCTACTCACAGGAGATAAACCACATGTGGAATCATCAACTGACACCTTCCAACGACGCGGTACTGCACACTCTCTACAATATCAATACCCCATCCTAAGCCCGTTCTCATTCACCGACTCTACCTGTCCGTCCGCTCCTCATGGACATCTACTAAATGCGCTACAATATCTTCAAATTCACCGCCATATTGCATCCTTCTTCATCCCTAGCGACTTCTCTCTATTATATCCAACCTTCGCCGAAATAACCACATTTCAATTTAAGCCCGCGTACCCAATCACCGTCCAGAAAATCCTCAAACCACTCCAAACTTCTCCTCAAGATAGGCAGCTATCTTACCACTGAACTCATATTCTACACTGCCACTCTCCCACTTTAGTTAAACTCATTCCTTTAAGCAACTACCTGACTTCCGTCTCCAATGCCTGGCATTTTAGAGATTTAGCCGCCTCCTGACACTTCTCACATGTCTTCCTTCATCGCATGCTTCTCAATTACGGCCTCAATTCAATATCATTCTTTGCAACACCTAAACCAGCAGATCACCATAACTTCGACTCCCCGAAGATCATCTTTCTAGAGCTTCCTTCATTAGAAATATTCATTCAATACTTGAACCACCGCACACAACGGTCTATGACAACCGCTTCTTTAATACCACTTCACAACACTATGACCCAATGCAATTGAAGAACCATAACACCGGCGAACTTAACACATTCTATTCGATCAAAGACGACGATATCACATCACAGGTGAATATTCCACCTTGCTTGATAACACCAAGTCTTATCACTTTATCCCCCAGACTTGAACATTCATAGTCAAATTTCCCTTCCTCCGCCGGAACTAAAATACTTAAATCTCAAAATTACAATCTGGGAAGACCTCCCTTCAAGTCATTCATTACCCCGACATATGGGCAAGCATTCTACCATCATATCAACACCGCGCGATAACCAATTGAAAACATCGTCACTGCCTGAGCATAGCCTCAAGGCTCTCAGAAACACAGCTACTGAGCTGAAACAACATATTATCCTTCTGCAGGGCAACAACAATAGCCCCAACCAATTACGCATGGAAAATATCTCGCACCACATCCGTAGCACCATTTCAAGTCCTCAAATTCCTGATTCATAGCAAGCCCTTCACGACGCGTAAGATTGAGTAAGAAGAAACATAGGCATAAGCCTCAAAGGAATCAAATCGCACGATGAGGAATTAAGAAGGGAAGTACCTCTAACAGCCCTGTAGCCTCTCAAAGATAAGTACAGAAGTCTCCGTACCGATCCGCAAGACTCTACTAGACTTGCTCATGACTCGTGAAACCTAAGGGAACCTAGAGCTCTGATACCATGTTGTCACGACCCCAAATCCATAAGGTCGTGATGGCGCTGGACACCACTGTCAGGCAAGCCAATCATTAAATGGTTGAGTTAAATTTCCTATTTTAGCATTTTTGAAATCATTACCTTTCCCTTTATTACATTATCACTGAATAGAATCCGCTAAATAAATACGACAGTTTAATATTCCATCTTTCATAAATACATCCCAAACACATCCCAAAACCCGGTGTCACAAGTGCATGAGCGAACTTCTAGGAATTTGTACAAATACTACCATGCCTGTCCGAAATACAAGTTGGACAAGGACTTTAAAATAAACATGAATACAAGACGAGGGGAAGACTCTGCCGGCTGTGGGTCGTCTCCGGGTGATGCAGCTCGTCTAAGTCTCCAAATCAACCAAAATACTGTGAGGGTACCTGTGCAATAAAAATGCACAACAAGTGTAGCATGAGTATGAAAACAACGTGTACTAAGTAAGTATCCCGCCTAACCTCATAGAGGTAGTGATGAGAGGTCGAATTAGACACTTGCTAGAAGTCAATTTAATAAGAATAAAGTAAAACACTGAGCATAATATCACAGAAGGTTTAACAAGTAATGATAGAAAACATCAACTACTTCTCACATTCCCTTTTCCAACTTTAAAACCTTTATCAATTCAGTTGCAAATCTCATAAAATCCAGGCCAACAAGCAGTTCAAAGATCACAAGAAGTACGTAGCAAATATCATGCGCAAACAATGCAGAGGGTCGAACGGCGCGGACCAACAATAATAAACTGTGCACTGCTGAGGGTCGAAAGGCTCGAATCATAGATGCATCTATATTCCCCACTCGTGAATCGATCATGCGACGTGGTTATACATAAATACATGGTTATCCTGCTCGCGAATCATACATGCGACTCAGGCACCCATAGCTACACATATTCACACAATAAGTCCATATTTATCACGAAAGCAGTTACCCATGGAAGTGGTAAAATTATTCTTAAAGGATCACGAAAAAATAACATTTAAATCTTTGTTTTGAAACTCATTTGCCAAGTTTAATAATATTCAATAAAATAATCGTATCAGGAACACAATCAACCACGGAGGAATGAATTCTCTTTCTAAACGATTAAGAAACATACACTCTAGCCTTCTTAGGAAATAAATTACAAATTCAATAGCAGTATCAGTCTAATATTATTGGAAAGATCACATGTACGACACGTAAGGCATGTTAGTGGGTCCTAGACTACCCGGACATAAGCATATTAGAAGCTACGCACGGACTCCTGTCACCTTGTGCGTACGTATCCCCCGCAAATAATAGCATGTATTCATTTAATTCACCTATGGGGACAATTCACCCTCACAAAGTTAGAAAGGAGACTCACCTCGCTCTAAAATTCCATAACCGGCTTCCTAGTCCTTTCGACGACTCCAATGGATGCACAACTCCCCAGAACTATCCAAATAATGACAAACCAATGAAAATATACTCTAATATTTGCAACAATTCAAATTATATAAATTCCCAACTCCGCTCAAGGAATTCACCAGAATGCCCTCGGGCCCACGTGCCCGGATTCTGAAATTTCTCGAAGATGAACTCTACCCGTAGCTTTACTAGCTCAAACATACAATTTACTCAAATTTCATGCTCAATTTCGTGGTCAATATTCAAAAATACCAAATTCTAGGTTTTTCTTCAAAATTCCATAATTCTCACAAATTCCCATACTCAAATTCGTACCTAGACCATGCATTTAACTTAAAATGAGTTGGAGTAACTTACCTTGTGATCCTTGACGAAAATCCCTCCTTGAAGCTCCCCACAACCGCCCATGCCAAATGAAAATAGGAGGAGAGATGGCAATATTCTCATTTAAAAGCATTTTGCCCAGGCCTTATTCCCGCACCTGCGATCCAACCTTCGCACCTGCGCTCCGCAGCTGCGCCCAAACTCCCGCACCTGCGGCTTCCTCAGCTCCAGCCCGGATCCGCACCTGCGCCCCATTGTCCGCATCTGCGCCTTCGCAGGTCAGAAACTGCATCGCACCTGCGCTCGCAGCCATGCCAGCAAAATCTTGCACCTGCGGCGCCAAAGCTTCACCTGCGGCTCCGCACCTGCGACCAAAGCCTCGCAGGTGCGGTCACACCAGTCACCAACAACTCCAGCTCCTTTTCTAACTTCAAATTTGATTCATTAACCACTTGGAATACACCCGAGGCCCCCTGGACCCTGTCCAATTACACCAACCTATTCGAAAACATAATGCGAACTTGATCGAGGCCTCAAATCACATCACACAACGCCGAAATCACGAATCGCACTAAAATTCAAACTTTATGAACTTGAAATTTCCAACTTCTACATCCGATGCCGAAACCTATCAAATCACAACCGATTGACCCTAAATTTTGCACACAAGTCACGTTCGACATTACGAACCTGCTCCAACTTCCGGAATCGCATTCCGACCCCGATATCAAAATTTCCACTTCCGGTCGGATTTCTTAAAGACCTTCAAATTTCTATCTTTAGCCAAATGACTGCAAAATAACCTACGGACATCCGAATTCACTTCCGATCGTGCTCCCAACTCCAGAATCACCATACGGAGCTATTCCCAGGCTTGTAATCTCAAACGGACATCACTAACACTAAAATGCGCTTCAAGCCAAACTTAGGAAATTTCTTCAAAATGATGACTTCCACAATATACGCCGAGACGCTCCCGGGTTATCCAAATCCCGATCCAGAGATACACCCAAGTCCGAAATCATCATACGAACCTGCAGGAACCTTCAAATCCCGATTCGGAGGTCGTTTACTCAAAATTCCAATCTTAGTCAATTTCTCCAACTTAAGGCTTCTGAAATGAGAATTTTCTTTCCAATTTGACTCCGAACTTCCCGAAATTCAAATCCTACCATGCTCACGAGTATAATACCTGAAATGGAGCTGCTCATGACTTCAAACCGCTGAACGACGCGCTAGAGCTCAAAATGACCGGTTGTGTCGTTACAATTTGCATTGAGAAGAAGTGAGATTTGGTTTGCTTATTAATTGCCTTGAAAAGAGTAGGAATGGAGGAACTTGAGATTTTAAAAGCTTTCATTTTAATTTTGTATTTTCTTGACCTACTTAGATGCATTATTGAATATTCAAAAGAAAACGTCTCGACCTATATCAATTAATCTGTTATAATTGATTCATCGACTTATAACCTAGCGATGAATGAATGTAATTCATTAACTCAGTTATAATACAAATAATGAATACAATATCATATACTATAAAATTCTATATATGTAGTTAAAGCAGCACGAAGTGTATGTGTTATATATATACACACACTAACATATACTATAACAAGTTATATAGACGTTATAGTATTACAGTGAAGTGTCTCTATGTGTGTGTCTATATATATATATATTTATACTTTGATAGCCGTATATATGTATAAATCCCTAAAATAACCCGACCATGTGTTCCTAGCACTTCATATTCTTATAATATATATATACATATGAAGCGCTAGTAACACAGGTCGGGTTATTTTAGGGATTTATACATTTGAAATTGATTCATCGACTTATAATATAGTGATGAATGAATGTAATTCATTAACTCTGTTATAATACAAATTGTCACGACCCAAAATCCATAAGGTCGTGATGGCGCCGGACACCACTATCAGGCAAGCCAATCATTAATTGGTTAAGTTAAATTTCCTGTTTTAGCATTTTTGAAATCATTGCCTTTCACTTTATTACATAATAACTGAATAAAATTCGCTAAGTAAATACGACAGTTTAATATTCCATTTTTATAAAATTCATCCCAAACACATCTCAGAACCCAGTGTCACAAGTGCATGAGCAAATTCTAAGAATTTCACAAATACTACAAAGCTTGTCCGAAATACAAATTGGATAAGGAATTTAAAATGAAAATAAATAAAATATGAGGGAGACTTTATCGGTTGCGGGCCGCCTCCGGATGATACAGCTCACCTAAGTCTCCAAGCCGGCCACATCGCTGTGATAGTACCTGTGCAATAAAAATGCACAGCAAGTGTAGCATGAGTACGAAAACAACGTGTACTCAGTAAGTATCCCGCCTAACCTCAGAGAGGTAGTGACGAGAGGTTAAAGTTGACACTTGCTAGAGGTCAATTTAACATAATCGAGTGAGACACTAAGCATCAATATCATAGGCAATTTAATAAATACCAGAGATAAGGAATATCAGTTCTTCTTAAATTTAACACTTTAACACCTCGTCATTTCAGTTGACAATTTATAGTTTCCAGGCCAATAAAAATGTATAAATCACAGGAAAGTACGCAGCAATTATCATGCGCGAGATATGCCGAGGGTCAAACGGCGCGGACCAATAATAATAAAATGTGCACTACCTAGGGTCGAACGGCTCGAACCATAGATGCATCTATCTGCCCCGCTCGCGAATCGATCATGTGTCGCGGTTATACATAAATAACAAGGTCATCCTGCTCGCGAATCATACATGCAACTCAGGCACCCATAATTACACATATTCACACAATAAACCACATTTTTATCAGGAAAATTAGCTATTCAATGAAGTGATAGAATTCTCCTTTTAATGAACATGAAAATAGTATTTAAAGCCTTTCTGGGGATTTACTTGCCAATTTCGATCGAGTTTCAACATTATAGATTTATCCGAAATGCAATTATCCAAGGAAGAATCAATTCTCTTTCTAGATGATTAAGAAAAGTAAACTCTATCCTTCTTAGAGATTTAATTACTAATTGAAAGCATCCCATGATATTTTATTGACAAGGTCACAAGTACTACAAGTAAAGCATGCTAGTGGGTCCTAGACTACCCGGACATGGCATAATAGTAGCTACGCATGGACTCCCGCCACCTCGTGCATACGTAGCCCTTGCAGATAGTAGCACGTATTTAATTAATTCACCTATGGGGACAATTTCCTCTCACAAAGTTAGAAAGGAGACTTACCTCGCTCCGAAATTCCATAACCGGCTTCCAAGCCCTTACGATGACTCCAATTGATGCACAACGCCCCAAAACTATTCAAATAACGGGCAAACCAATAATAATTCACTCTAATACTTGTAACAATTCAAATTATATAAGTTCCCAACTCTGCTCGGAAAGTTGACCAAATGCCTTCAGGCCTACGTGCTCGGATTCCGAAATTTCTCGAAGATAAATTCTACCCATAACTTTACTAACTCAATTATCAATTTACTCTAATTTTCATGCTCAAATTCATGGTAAAAGTCCAAAATTCCAAATTCTAGGTATTCCCCAAAAATCCCAAATTTATACTAATTTTCCATGTCTTAATCCATGTAAGATCACATACTTAACTCAAAATAGGAAGAAATCACTTACCTAGTCGATTACTCCAAGTTCCAGTCTTAGTCGATTCTTCCAACTTAAGGCTTCTGAAATGAGAATTTTCTTTCCAATTTGACTCCGAACATCCCGAAATTCAATTCTGACCACACCTACAAGTCATAATACCTGAAATAAAGTTGCTCATGACTTCAAACCGCTGAACGATGCGCTAGATCTCAAGACGACCGGTCGAGTCGTTACATTCTCTCCCACTTAAACATACGTTCATCCTCGAACGTGCCAAGAAATGCTCTGGAGTTATCTGAAATCGCTGTTTAACTCCTCGCGTACCTGCCTGTGCTACCACAACCCAGTTGAGCACATTAGCTTGATCAAATCTGAAGATATCCTATTTTATCCACACAATAAGCTCAGAACCCAGTTCCAACACCTGAAATTCTCTGTCAGGACTGTTTCCAATATATAAACACCGTATCAACTACCACACGAGGTACCAAAACAAGACTGCATACCTTTGCTGGATTTAGCACCATACACCGCATATTTCATCATCCAACCACAATGACATTCCCTGAACCTTAATTGCTAAAATTCCACGAATATGATGTTCCCAATTCACCTTATGATATATATATATATACACACACACACATGTCCTGCTATAATGCTGGCGATACCACCACAACGAAGGATACGTGTAGAAATTTCTAACCAATTGCAGAGTTAACCAAATATTGAATCTTTCCCCTTGACTAAAATCATCATCTCATTACGAACCAAGTAATGGTAATTGTCCTGTAATATACTTCACATAATCTTATCGCACCGATCCCTGATCCATAAATCTCAACTCACCCAGTATGAACTGCTCAGTCAACAAATCACCCCCAGACATAACCATCAGTCTCACGCAATGCCACAATGCGCCAATAGGCCACAACTCGAACATGATACATAAGGAAATGACTCAGGAAGGGACTACTCGACTCACACAACTAATATGAACTTCTCTTAGAGAATTGAAAGTAAATAACAAGAAAAATAATTATAGGGAACCGTACTCAACATCACACTGTTGTGGCGTGCAACTCGATCCAAATAATATACCCGTGGAGGCGTGCCACCTGATCCCATCATAAAATTCACACAAGGAGATATGCACGGAGATGAATTGCTCCGCATTAAAAATTACCGAATATCGGTCACAAGCACGCTAAGTGCATAATACCATCCCGGGGAGACCGATAGAGCCATACGCTAAAAAACTCGAGCACAACTGTGGTGCGATATATATACTCTAAATCTCAAGAGATCTCCTGCTCACATAACATCATCACTACACGGAGACTCAACACATAGGGATCTATCAAGCCGTTTCACACCTCACACGACACAATCATAATATACATGAATTTGACGAAGACGGAACAACATATGATATTCCAACACCCTTCAGCATTATACTGAAATGAACACACCTGATTCACATGGAGCCCACAACCACATTGAATCCATTCACAACTCTCAAGCCGATTCCGCTCACACTGCACTAGGCTAATAGCTTTACCTGGGTCCATAATAACCCACTTCCTCTCGTAACACGCAAGAACAACCATCATAGCCGGGACAAACACCCCACAATCCACAACCAACTGAACCGAACGTCTTCCAGGTATAAATTCTCAAATAAACAATATTGCACTTCCTTATACTTGGTCTAAATCTTTAATCAATCAGGTGACTACATGTCACACTTATACAATCTTCCCGTGGTCACGCTCCCACGACCTTCCACACAAGGTAACAAGTTTGCACATCCATACCACCGACCACACTAACGCTGTAAGACAAATCAAGAACCCATAACCAGGGTGCAAGCCTCTTTCACAAAACACCGATCTCAGGTAACACTGGAGACAACACCAGCTTACTCTAGACATTCAAATTCGTTCTTCTTGCTCACCCGAGCTCATGAAATCCTTGTCAACACCGAACCACAACCCCGATCCTTACTTCCAGATCCACACTGACTACTGCACCTAACATGCCGATATGGAATAACATAGGAATTCCATCATAACTCCTGAACCGTTAATAGGGGGAACACTTCATCCTATAGAAGCCTTTTACTTATCTCTATTCAATAGAACCGTAACAACACACGAGTGAATTCTCACCATCACAATACATGCAAATCCTTAAGTAGTAGTTTATACCACCATAATCCTTCCGGGATCTGCCTACACCTGACATGCCATAATACTTGAATGCTTCCAAATAAAATCTATTACGGCGGCTGACAAACCTCGCACACACCGGCGCAAACCACATGCGTAACTTAATCACATCGAAGGAACTGATCACTTCCGTACGTGTGCCATTTCAACCATGGCTAACCAATATATCTTCTTTTAATCATCCCTAATTGCCTCAGAATAATAGCAATACCATTCAACACATAACAAACTCAACCCTCACGCATCCCGAGTGGCCTTGATTCACGAGACCATGTTGTCTCAATCCCGTAAACCGTCTCATACCCTCCTGATAATCTTTCTACGATCCGGAATTTATTTCTCTCACTTGTCCAATACTATTCTGCATGTTGAAAATAACATAGAACACTCTAATCATTTTCCCTTTCTCAGAAATTATGCGGCACAAGCTCGATTCTTAATCATACTGCTACCTGAAACCCTTAAACACCGCATTCTTAACTTTCGAATTCACTAGGACCGCTATTGAACCCACTCTGACTGGCCCCAAATACAATCAACTCCAAGGCTCTTATAGCACATGAACACCCTTTTCAATGAAGCACATGACTGAGTCACTACCATAACAACTCGCCTATGCCTTAAGCATAAATTCTGAATCTTCCAAAGCCTAACCCTGGTCCAATAGGGCCAACTTTTGCACACATTTATCAAATCCCATGCATAATTACCATTTTACTCCTTTCCCCTTAGCTGAAATAACTTTCCAATACGCCGACAATCTGCAACCCCCATGAGAAGATAATCCTACAGCCCAATTGCAGGCGGTGGGACTCTTCCACTTAGCCCGAAGCTACTCCTTGCACCACTCTGGACCCCACCGAAATCCTTTTAAATTCTTCTGTTGGCATTCCCTAAATACTCAAGTTCCCTAGCATCATTCACATATTCGGCCTCCCACCGAATAACCACTAGAATTCCTTGCAGAAACTTTCCAACTACACGACCGCTAACCTGCCCACAAGAGATAACCCATATGTGGAAATTACCAACTGGCACCTTCCGAAGACGCTGTACTGCACACTCTCTACAACATCAATACCACATCCTAAGCCTGTTCTCATTCACCAACTTTACCAGTCCGTCCGCCCTTCATGGACATCTACTAAATGCGCTACAATATCTTCTAATTCAACACTATGTTGCCGCTCTCCCACTTTGGTTAACCTCATTCTTTAAGCATTACCTGATTTCCTTTTCTTACGCCTAGCCTTTTAGAAATTTAGCCACCACCTGACACTTCTCACATGTCTTCCTTCATCGTATGCTGCCCAATTTAATTTCATTCTCTGTAGCTCTTAAACCAGCAGATCACCACGACTTCAAACTCACCGAAGATCATCTTTCTCGAGCTGCCTTCATTAGAAATAACTATTCACTTCTGAACCACCACATACCACGATCTCTGACAACCACTTCTTCAATACTACTTTACAACACTCTGACACAATGCAACCGAAGAACTATAACACCGTCTAACATAACACATTCTATTCGATCAAAACAGCGATTCCACATCACAGATGAAAAATCCACCTCGCTTGATAACACCAAGTCTTATTACTTTATCCCCAGACTTGAACATTCATAGTCCAATTGCCCTTCCTCCGCCGGAACTAAAATATTGAAATCTCAAAATTACGCTCTGAGAAGACCTACCTTCAAGTCATTAATTACCCCGACATATGGGTAAGCATTCTACCATCATATTAACACCACGCGATAACCAATCGTAAGCATCATAACAATCAGAGCATAGCCTTAAAGGAATCGAATCGCACGATGAGGAATCAAGAAGAGAAGTACTCCTAACAGCCCTGTAGCCTCTCTAAGATAAGTACAGACGTCTCCGTACCGATCCGAAAGACTCTACTACAATTGCTCATGACTCGTGAAACCTAAGGGAACCTAGTGTTCTGATACCAAGTTGTGACGACCCAAAATCCATAAGGTCATGATGGCGCCGGACACCACTGTCACGCAAACCATTCATTAAATGGTTAAGTTAAATTTTCTGTTTTAGCATTTTTGAAATCATTACCTTTCACTTTATTACATAATAACTTATAAAATCCGCTAAGTAAATACGACAGTTTAAAATTCCATTTTTATAAAATACATCCCAAACACATCCCAGAACCCGGTGTCACAAGTGCATGAGCAAATTCTAAGAATTTCACAAATACTACAAAGCTTGTCCGAAGTACAAATTGGACAAGGAATTTAAAATGAAAATAAATACAATATAAGGGAGACTCTGTCGGCTGCGGGTCGCCTCTGGATGATGCAGCTCACCTAAGTCTCCAAGCCGGCCACATAAAAATGCACAACGAGTGTAGCATGAGTACGAAAATAACGTGTACTCAGTAAGTATCCCGCCTAACCTCAGAGAGGTAGTGACGAGAGGTCGAATTTAACACTTGCTAGAGGTCAATTTAACATAATCGAGTGAGACACTAAGCATGAATATCATAGGCAATTTAATAAATATCAGAGATAAGGAATATCACTTCTTCTTTCATTTAACACTTTAACACCTCCTCATTTCAGTTGAAATTTTTTAGTTTCCAGGCCAATAAACATGTATAAATCACAGGAAAGTACGCAACAATTATCATGCGCGAGATATGCCGAGGGTCGAACGGCTCGAACCATAGATTCATCTATCTTCCCCGCTCGCAAATCGATCATTGGACGCAATTATACATAATAACAAGGTCATCCTGCTCGCTAATCATACATGCGACTCAGGCACCCATAGTTACACATATTCACACAATAAACCACATTTTTATCAGGAAAATTAGCTATTCAATGAAGTGATAGAATTCTCCTTTTAATGAACATGAAAATAGTATTTAAAGCCTTTCTGGGGATTTACTTTCCAATTTCGACCGGGTTTCAACATTATAGATTTATCCGAAACACAATTATCCAAGGAAGAATCAATTCTCCTTCTAGATGATTAAGAAAAGTAAACTCTATCCTTCTTAGAGATTTAATTACTAATTGACAGCATCCCATGATATTTTATTGACAAGGTCACAAGTACGACAAGTAAAGCATGCTAGTGGGTCCTAGACTACCCGGACATGGCATAATAGTAGCTATGCACGGACTACCGTCACCTCGTGCGTACGTTGCCCCCGAAAATAGTAGCACATATTTAATTAGTTCACCTATGGGGACAATTTCCTCTCACAAAGTTAGAAAGGAGACTTACCTCGCTCCGAAATTCCATTACCGGCTTCCAAGCCCTTCCGACGACTCCAATTGATGCACAATGCCCCAAAACTATTCAAATAATGGGCAAACCAATAAAAAATCACTTTAATACTTGTAACAATTCAAATTATATAAGTTCCCAACTCCGCTCGGAAAGTTGACCAAAATGCCCTCGGGCCCATGTGCCCGGATTCCGAAATTTCTCGAAGATAAATTCCACCCATAGCTTTACTAACTCAATTATAATATTTACTCTAATTTTCGTGCTCAAATTCATGGTAAAAGTCAAAAATTCCAAATTCTAGGTCTTCCCCAAAACCACCCAATTTATACTAATTTCCATGTCTAAATCCGTGTAAAATCACATATTTAACTCAAGAATAGGAAGAATCACTTACCTAGTTCAAAATCGTCCAAACCAAATGAAAGAAATGGGACAAGGAAAATTGATTGTTGTGAAGATTGTTGCATGTTATATTACAAAGATGATGCAACTTTAAACAGTTGTAAAATTTGCGAGAAGCCTCGTTTCAAGAGGCTTTCCAGCGGGAATATGGTCGCTATCAAGGCGATGCATTATTTACCTCTTATACCTAGTGTAATGACCCGACCGGTTGTTTTGAGCTCTAGCACGTCGTTCAGCAGTTTGGGGTAATGAGTAGCCCCGTTTCAGGTATTATGACTTGTAGGTGTGGTCGGAATTGAATTTCGGGAAGTTTAGAGTTTATTTGGAAATAAAAATTTTCATTTCAGAAGCATTAAGTTGGAGAAATGGACTAAGATTAGAATTTTGAGTAAACGACCTTAGAATCAGGATTTGAAGGTTCCTGCAGGTTCGTATGATAATTTCTTACTTGGGCGTATGTCGGATCGGGTTTTGGATAACCCGGGAGCGTTTTAGCGTATATTGTGGAAGTCAGCATTTTTGAAGGAATTTCCTAAGTTTGGCTTGAAGTGCATTTTAGTGATATTGATGTCCGTTTGGGATTCTGAGTCCGGGAATAGCTTCGTATGGTGATTCTGGCGTTGGGAGCGCGATTGAAAGTGAATTCGGATGTCCGTGGGTCATTTTGAAGTCATTTGGCTAAAGATAGAAATTTGAAGGTTTTGAGAAATTTGACCGGAAGTGGGAATTTTGATATCAGGTTCAGAATGCGATTCCGGAAGTTGGAGCGGTCCGTAATGTCAAATATGACTTGTGTGCAAAATTTGGGGTCAATCGGACGTGATTTGATAGGTTTTGGCATCAGATGTAGAAGTTGGAAATTTCTAAGTTCATAAAGTTGGGATTTGGGTGCGATTCGTGGTTTGGATGTGGTTTGATATGATTTGAGGCCTTGAGCAAGTCTGCATTATGTTTTGGAAAAGATTGGTATAATTGGACGAGGCCTCGGGTGGATTCGGGTTGTTAACGGATCAATATTTGAAGTTAGAAGAGGAGCTGGAATTGCTATCATCTAGTGTGGCCTCACCTGCGAGGCTTTGGCCGCAGGTGCGGCTTTGGCGCCGCAGGTACGAAGAAGTGGTGGTCTGGCTGGGAGCGCAGGTGCAATGGTATTTCCGCACCTGCGAA
This sequence comes from Nicotiana knightiana, assembly GCA_005239525.1. Taxonomy (NCBI): domain Eukaryota; kingdom Viridiplantae; phylum Streptophyta; class Magnoliopsida; order Solanales; family Solanaceae; genus Nicotiana; species Nicotiana knightiana. The sequence goes on from ML376756.1 coordinate 64,806, forward strand.
GTCGCAGATGCGGGTTATTGGGTGCAGATGCGAATTTGGCTGGAGCTGAGGAAAAGTCGCAGATGCGGAATTTTTGGTCGCAAGTGCGAGAGCTGGATCGCAGGTGCGAGAAATGGCCTGGGAAGAATATCTTACAACCGTGATTTTTTGTCATTTCCTCACTATTTTATCTTGGCATGGGTGATTTTTGGAGGCTTCAAAGAGAGGATTTCTTCATGCAATGATAGGTAAGTAATTCCTTCATGTTTCTAAGTTAAATACAAGGTTATTACATGGAATTATACATGAGAACTTGTAGGAAAATTGGGAAAATCTTAAAGAAACATAGAAATTTGTAATTGGATTTTAACCACGAATTTGAGAATGGAATTTAGAGTAAACTGTATATTTGAACTAGTAGAGCTATGGGTAGAATATGTCTTCGAGAAGTTTTAGATTCCGGGAATGTGGGCCCGAGTGCATTTTGGTCAATTTACCGAGCGGAGTTGGGAAAGTATATAATTTGAATTTGTTGCAAGTATTGGGATGATTTTTCAATTCTTTGCCCGTTAGTTTTGGGGCGTTGTGCATCCATCAGAATTGTCGGAAGGGCTTGGAAGCCGGTTAAGGGACTTCGGAGCAAGGTAAGTCTCCTTTCTAACTTTGTGAGGGGGAATTGTCCCCCAAGGTGAACAAATTAAGTATGTGTTACTATTTACGGGGGCTACGTACGCACGAAGTGACGGGAGTCCGTGCGTAGCTTCTATTATGCCATGTCCGGGTAGCCTAGGACCCACTAGCATGTCTTATATGTTGTACCTGTGATATTGTCTGTAATATTAGACTACTAATATAATCGAAATTGTAATTGAATGTCTAAAGAAGACTAGAGTTTATCATCTAGAAAGGGAATTGATTTCCTTTGCGGGCAATTGTATTTCCGGATAAGGTTATATTATTAAACATTATAAAAATTTGGCAAGTGAATATCGAAAAAGTATTTAAATATTATTTTGTGGTTTTTAAAAGAGAAATATGTCATTTACTTGAGCATTTTTTTCCCCGACTTAGTCAGGGTGGACTGTTGATTGTGCATGACTTCATGTGGCCGGTTCGCAATTTATATTTCGCGAGCGGAGTGTTATTTCCCCCACTCTCATGGTAGCGGGTCGTACGCCACGACAGATTGAAAAATGCACTTATGAAACGGGCCGTTCGACCCTCGGCAATGCATAGATATGATTATTTTATGGTAAGGGTGCACTTATGGTTCGGGTCGTTCGACCCTCGGAAGTGCACATACATGATTATTTTCATGGCTCAGGCCGGTTGTCCTTATCCCGTATGCGCATGCTAAGTTGTTAAATGTTTTTCCTGGATTTTGAAGTGATAAGATATTTTGGGGGAAATAAAGAAGTAACTGTTTATTTAAGATATTTGGGGGAAAACAAAGAAGAAATTGTTTATTTAAGATATTTGGGGGAAAAATGAGGAAGTAATATCTGTTTATTTACTTCCAGTATTTACTTGGATTTCAGTGCCTTATATATTTGCTGTTTTATTACCTTTACATGCCTATCATGTTCATCATATCCTGTTAAATTAATTTGTTGGACTTTAGTGAGTGTCTAATTCGACCTCTCGTCACTACCTCTCTGAGGTTAGGGGGGCGACTTACTGAGTACACGTTGTTTTTGTACTCATGTTGCAATTGCTGTGCATTTTATTGCACAGGTACTTTCATAGCGATGTGGCGGATTTGGAGAGTTAGGCGAGCTGCATCCTCTGGAGGCGAATCCGCAGCTGACAGAGTCTCCCTCATACTGTATTAATTTTTATTTTGAATTCCTTTTCCAATTTGTATTTCGGATAAGCTTTGTAATGATTGTATAAATTCTTAGAAATTACTCATGTACTTGTGACACCGGGTTCTGGGATGTGTTGGGATATATTTTGCTGAAATGAAATATTTAAACCATTGTATTTACTTAACGGATTTTTAGTTAGTTACTATGTAATAAAGTGAAAGGTAATGTTTTTCATAAATGTTAAAACATGAATTTATTTCAACTAATTAATGATTGGCTTGACTGACGGTGGTGTCCGACGCCATCACCACCTTAGTAGATTTTGGGTCATGACAACATGGTATCAGAGCGCTAGGTTCCCTTAGGTCTCACGAGTCATGAGCAAGTCTAGTAGAGTCTTGCGGATCGGTACAGTGACGTCTGTACTTATCTTCGAGAGGCTACAGGGCTGTTAGGAGTACTTCCCTTCTTGATTCCTCATCGTGCGATTCGATTCCTTTTGAGGTTTATGCCTATGCTTATTTCTACTCAATCTTACGCGTCGCGGAGCGCTTGCTATGAATCAGGAATTTGAGGAATTGATATGGTGCTACGGATATGGTGCGAGGTGTTTCCCATTAGTAGTTGGATGGGGTTGTTGTTGTTACCCTGCAGAAAAATATTATGTTATTTCAGCTCGGTATCTGTGTTTCTGAAAACTTTGAGGCTATGCTCAGGTTGTGATGATGTTTACGATAGGTTATCGCGCGATGTCGATATGATGATAGAATGCTTGCCCATAGTTTGGGGTGATGAATGGCTTGAAGGGAGGTCTTCTCAGAGTGTGATTTCGAGATTTCAATATTTAGATTCCGGCGGAAGGAAGGCAATTGATCTATAGATGGCCAGGTTTGGATTCATAAATTAGTAAGACTTGGTGTTTTCAAGTACGGTGGAGTATTCACCGATGAAGTGTTATCGTCGTCCTTGATCGAATGGAATGTGTTAAGTTCGTCAGTGCCATGGTTTCTTCGGGTGTATGGGGGCAGGGTAGGGTGAAGGAGTATTGAAGAATGCGGTTGGCAGAGAATGATATTGAATCGAGGCTAGGCGGTGGTTCCATTTCTAGGAGGCCATGTGTAAGAAGCGGAAGTCAAGGAGTAAAAATGGTGGTTGTGCGTGGGATTTGATGAATGTGTGCAAAAGTTGGCCCTGTCAGACCGGGGTTAGGCTTTGGAAGATTCAGAATTGATGCTTAAGGCATAGGCAAGTTGTAAGGATAGTGACTCGGTCACGCGTCTCATTGAAAAGGGTGTTCATGTGCTAGGAGAGCCTTGGAGTTGATTGTATTAGAGACCAGTCAGAGTGGATGACTCTCAATAGTGGTCCTAGTGAATTCAAAGGTTAAGAGTGTGGTATTTAAGGATTTCAGGCAGCAATATGATTAAGAGTCAAGCTTTTGCAGCGTAATTTTCAGAGAGGAGGGAGATGACTGGAGTGTTCTATGTTAATTTTAGCATGCAGGATAGTATTGGAAGAGTGAGAGAAATAAACTCCAGGTTGTAGAAAGACTATCAGGAGGGTACGAGACGGGTTGCGGGATTTAAGTAGCACGGTCTCGTGAATCAAGGTCACTCGGGATGAGTGAGGGTTGAGTTTGCTATGGGATGAAGGAAGTTACTATTATTCCTGAGGCAATTGAAGATGATTAAAAGAAGATGGATTGATTAGCCATGGTTGAAATGGCACATTTACGGCATTGATCAGTTCCTTCGATGTGATTAAGTTATGAATGTGGTTTAATCCGGTGTATGCGAGGCATGTCAGCTGTCAAAATGGATTTTATTTGGAAGCATTCATGTATTATGGCATGTCAGGTGTAGGCGGATCCCGGAAGGGTTATGGTGGTATAGACCGCTACTTAAGGATTTGCATGTTAGGTGATTGTGAGAATCACTCGAGTGTTAGGATGGTTCTCTTGAATAGAGTTAAGTAAAAGGGTTCTATGTGATGAAGTCCTCACCCTATTGGTGGTTCAGAAGTTGTGATGAAATTCTCGCGCTATCTCATATTGGCACATGAGGTACGGTGAGCAGTATGTAACTGGGAGTAAGAATAGAGATTGCGGTTCGGTGTTAGCGAGGATGTCATGAGCTCAGATGAGCGAGAAAAAAAAAGTGATTTGAAAGTTCAAAGTAAGCTGGTGTTATCTTCAGTGTCACCTGAGGTCGATATTCGGTGAAGGAGGCTTTGTACCCTAGCCGTGGGTTCTTGATGTGTTGTGTAGTATTAGTATGGTCGGTGATGCGGATGTGCAGACTTGTTACCTGGTGTGGAAGGTCGTGGGAGCGTAACCACGAGAAGATTGTACAAGTGTGACATGTAGTCACTTGATGGATTGAAGATTTGGACTGAGTATAAAGGTGTGCAATATTTCTTATTTGACAGTTTATGCCTGGAAGGAGTTCAGTTCATTTGGTTGTGGATTGTGGGGTGTTTGTCCTGGCTATGATGGTTGTTTTTGCGTATCATGAGAGAAAGTGGGTTAATATGGACCCAGGTAAAACTATTAGCCTAGTTTGGTGCGAGCAAGGTAGACTCGATGTTTGTGGATGGATTTAAATATGGTTATGGGCTTCATGCGAGTCAGATGTGTTCATTTCAGTATAACGCTCCTCAAGGAGGGGTGTTGGGATATCAGGTGTTGTTCTGTCTTCGTCAAATTCATGTGATAATATGATTGTGCCGTGTGAGTTGTGAAACGGCTTCATAATTTCTTATGTGTTGAGATCCCGGCGTAGTGATGATGTTATGTGAGCAGGACAACTCATGAGATCCAGAGTATACGCGTATATCGCAGCTCATTTGTGCTTGAGTTTTGTAAGCATATGGTTTTATGAGTCTCCCCAGGATGGTATCATGCACTTAGCGTGCTTATGATCGATATTCAGTAATTTGTATGAGCAATTCAGCTCCATGTATATTTCCTTATGTGAATTTTATGATGGGATCGGGTGGCACGCCTCCACGGGTATGTTATTTGGATCGGGTTGCACGCCCCAACAGTGTGATGATGAGTAAGGTTCCTATATTTATTTTCTTATGTTTTACTTTCTATTTTCTGAGAAGAGTTCATAATAAGTTGTGTGAGTAGAGTATTCTTTTCCTGAGTCATTTCTTCATGTATCATGTTCGAGTTATGGCCTATTGGCGCGTTGTGGTATCATGTGAGACTGTTGGTCATGTTGGGGCGATTTGTTATCTGAGCAGTTCATACTGAGTGAGACGAGATTATTGGATCGGGGATCAGTGCTATAAGATTATGTGAAATACATTGAAGGACAATTACCAACGGTTGGTTCATAATGAGGTGGCGATTCTAGTCAAGTTGAGATATTCAATGATTTGTTAACTCTTCAGTTGGTTATAAATTTCTACCCGTCTCTTCCGTTGTGGTGGTATCGACAACATTATAGCAGGATGTATATATATGTCATAAGGTGCCTTGGGAGCATCAGATTCTTGGAATTTTGGCTATTAAGGTTCAGGGAGCGTCGTTGTGGTCAGGTGATGAATTATGCGGTGCATGGTGCTAGTTCAACAAAGGTATGCAGTCATGTTCTAGTATAGCGTGTGGTAGTTGATACAGTGTTTATATATTCGAACTAGGCCTGGCAGAGAAATTTCAGGTGTTGGAACTAGGTTCTGAGCTTATTATATGGATAAAGGAAGAAATCTTCAGATTTGATCAAGATAATGTACTCAACTGGGTTGTGGTAGAACGAGCAGGTGCTCGAGGTGTTAAACAGTGATTTCAGATAACCCCCAGAGAAGTTCTTGGCACGTTGGAGGACGAACGTCTATTTAAGTGGGGAAGAATGTAACGACCCGACTGGTCATTTTGAGCTCTAGCACGTCGTTCAGCAGTTTGGGGTCATGAGCAGCTCCGATTTAGGTATTATGACTTGTAGGTGTGGTTGGAATTGAATTTCGGAAAGTTCAGAGTTGATTTGGAAAGAAAAATTCTCATTTCAGAAGCCTTAAGTTGGAGAAATGGACTAAGATTGGAATTTTGAGTAAACGACCTTAGAATCAGGATTTGAAGGTTCCTGCAGGTTTGTATGATAATTTCGGACTTGGGCGTATGTCCGGATCGGGTTTTGAATAGTCCGGTAGCGCTTCGGCGTATATTGTGGAAGTCAGCATTTTTGAAGGAATTTCCTAAGTTTGGCTTGAAGCGCATTTCAGTGATATTGATGTCCGTTTGGGATTCCGAGTCCGGTAATAGCTTTGTATGGTGATTCTAGAGTTGGGAGCGCGATCGGAAGTGAATTCGGATGTCCGTGGGTCATTTTGAAGTCATTTGAAAAAAGATAGAAATTTGAAGGTTATGAGAAATCCGACCGGAAGTGAGAATTTTGATATCGGGGCCGGAATGCGATTCCGGAAGTTGGACCAGGTCCGTAATTTCAAATATGACTTGTGTGCAAAATTTGGGGTCAATCGGACGTTGTGAACAACTAATTTTTGACCACACCCAAATTCTATACTATTTTGCTGTAAATATTAAT
>MDKJ01035751.1:0-12429 GCA_005239525.1 Nicotiana knightiana
AGTGACGTAAGGTCGGTATTCTCCGTACACATCATTAGGGCTAACTCTTCATCGAGAATCTTAAAAAATCAGGAAGTGCCAACAACATTGATAACATAATAATAAGAGAAGCAACCTCAACATCATGTGTTCCATAAGAAGGGGAATAATGTAAGTACTGCTAGCTTCTAAGAGTAGAGTATCTTTGGAAACTCGTTCATTGCATTATGTACAATCGGAGTCGTGCAAAAGAAGGAAAGGGATAGCCTCACTTATATACTGCCCCAACCTCCAGCTATGAAAAAGTCACGACTCCTTAGTCTACAATAGGAGAAATGACACTATCGTTAACGTTTAAGAGCCGTAACTATTATGTACCGACCACAACCTATTTTACGATAAAACGGATAGAACCTCCCCTATTTATATGACTTCCCACAAGTGAAAACAATAAATAAACAGCCCAAACAACATCAATTTTAATCATATTTACCCTCCCAAAACATCCACCAACCGATAGCATTACTACCAAGCCTTTCGATATATATTTCACAAGTTCTAGCTTCAATGACTTAGAAGGAACTTGGATAATATTAAATACATATAGAGTAAGAGGTTACTTACCTTTATACAGAAAGAAAAACTCCAATTTGGCCTTAATTTTCAATGAAATATCCCTCCAATGCTGCCACAACAACAAGAAAGCGAAACTAGCAACCAATTTGTGTTTTTCAGCACTAGAATCACTTTAGAAGGCTTGAAATCACCTAGGGTTGATATTAAGAACTTGAGGGAGTATTTACATAACATAAACCCCTTAAAACGTCCCACACGAGCTGGAACAGCACAAAAATGAGCAACAACAAGAAGAAAATGAAACTTACTAGCGCCACAGGATTCCCGACACTTGATTTGTGTTGTTTGCCCTTTGTTTGTGTCTTGAATCTTGAGAGAACCTTGAGAGGGTATTCCTAGGGTTCTAAGGTCTGAATATAGTGAAAATTAATGGCTTAAAACGGGTTCGAGGTGTCATATATAGATCAAAATGTCTTAAACCGCCTAAGTGGGCCCCATATAGAGGTGCTTGGCGCAATCTCGCGATAACGGGAATATCTCTTTACTCTAAGATCGTATAGATGAACGGTTTAATGCACTGGAAACTAGACTCATAGATCTTAAATTTTTTTGGTGGATCATCAAATAATTCCAAGTATATTGGGAGAAAATCTCAATTACATTTGACCTAAATTTAAGTACATTATGAGTGTAACTTGTGAAGACCTTTGCCGACTTTTGTTCCACAACTTGCTTGATTTCAAAATGTAGAACACAAATATCACACGATAAAAATTAAATCATAGCATAACCTCCTTATCATGTAATTAAGCATAGTCTCACCCTAAAGTACATGTTATAACATTACAAACTCGTCGACTTTCGACGAAACTTATTTTCTTCAATTTGTTTAGCTTCTAAGCATTCCAACCCTCTTGGTAATCGTTATTCAGGATCTTAAAGATTTGTAACCTCCAATGTAACATGATTAAATTACTTTATAGTCCATCAAATATAATCTTGTTTATGAGCTTACATCAATTGACTTACGATGTACTCTCACGTACGAAAACATGGGGTGTATTACATAATCTAGAGAAATGGTTCCATGTTGATCAGATCTTAGAGGTTATACTAGTATAGCCTGTTTTTCCGGTTCATCCTACGGTTAGGGTAGCAACATCTGAGGAGGAGTAGCTTAGACTTGATAAGTTCAAGAAGTATCACCCTCCTACTTTCAGTGGTTTGGCTTCAATGGATGCACATGTTTTTTAAGAGAAATGCTAATGTATTCTCTGCACCGTGGGTATTATGGAGATGCGAGGGCTGTTATTACCTCTTTCCAAATATCAGGAGCAACATATCAGTGGTGGCAGGTGTATGAAGAGGGTATCACAACTGATGCAGCTTCACTTACAAAGACTCAATTTTTAGAGTTATTGTTGAGAGAGTGTGTTCCTCAGACCCTTAGGGATGCATGTGCGTGCGGATTTTGAGTAGTTGTGCCACGGTACTACGATAGTATCAGAGTATGTTGTCTGATTTAGTGATTTGTAATGACATGCACCTGCCTTATTTCTACAGTCAGAGAGCGAGACCGTCAATTTATCGAGGGGCTCAACTATGGTATTAGACTCACATGGCACGAGAGTTGGAGACAGATACCCCCAAATCAACAGGTGGTAGATATTGCATGGAGTTTAGAGGTTATGCGGGGTCATGACAGAGAGGATAGGGAGGCCAAATGGCCTCGAGGTATTGGAGGATTTAGTAGTGGCCACGTTGTACTTACAATCGTTCATGGTGGAAGCTATGTGATCCGTCCAGCCCACTCAGCACTTCCAGCTTCTAGTGGTGCTCCGATTATTTTGAGATCGCAGGTTGAACATTTTGCCCATCCACTTTCTAGTGAACCTCCTACACAGGGTGCCTTCACCGGACAATCTAGTCGACTAGGAATGAGCCAGTCCAAGCAGCCACACCCATCAAAAGCCTTCTTTGAGTGTGGTGATACCTATCATATGGTTAGAGACTGCCCCATACTCAGAAATGCTTCTCTTCCATTCACTACTCAGGCTCCACGGATTCAGCCAGGTCAACAGACTTCTCAGGCCATGGTTGCTATCCTACTAGCTGCTCCACCCATACAGCCAACTAAAGGTGGGGGACGGGCAGCTAGAGGTAACCCTAGAGGGGGCGGACAGTCCAGATTCTATGCTCCTTTGGGTAGAACTGAGGATATCGCTTCAAACGCAATAATTACAGTTATGGTTCTGATTTTCCATAGAGATGCACCAGTCTTTTTTTATCTGGGATCCAATTATTCATATGTATAATCTTACTTTCCTCCATATTTGGATATATCTCATGATTCCTTGTGTTCTCCTATTTATGAGTCCACGCCTGTGGGAGATTCTATTATTCTGGACCATGTGTATCAGTCGTGTTTAGTTGTTATTTGTGGTTTTGAGACCAAAGTTGATGTATTGTTACTTAGTATGGTAGACTTTTATGTTATCTTGGGCATGGACTGGTTGTCGCCCTATCATGCTATTCTGGATTGTGACACCAAAATTGTGATATTGGCTTTTCTAGGTTTTCCACAATTAGAGTTGAGAGGAGAATTGGATTATGTTTCTAGCAAGATTGTGTAGTTTCTAAAGGCTTAGCGGATGGTTGAGAAGGGGTTTGATTCTTATCTAGCCTTTGTGAGAGATGTATGTGTTGATACTCCTAGCGTTAAATCAGTTCCAATAGTAAGAGACTTCCCAGATGTATTCCCAGTGGATCTTCCGGGCATGCCTGATGTTTGGCGATAATTACATATTTTTAGTGTATTACGTACCTTACATTTAGGTGCTTTCATGCAAAACTATACTATATTTGTGCTTAATTGAGATTATTTTATGTGTAGGTATATTGAGACGAAATTGGGAGCAAATAGAGATTTTTATGTGTAGTTTATACACTACAAGAATGAAGTTATGATTATGTAATTGGTGGGTATTTAATTACAAAGGAAGAAAAAATAAATCACAAGAGGACAAAAAAAGAACAATGTAATTAGACAAAAAAAAGAAACAAGAAAAAAGAACAATTGAAAAGAGAGAATTTTACAACGTTAGGCAACGAAACAGCAAAATGAATCGAAGAAGTAGTAAGCAACGCGAGATTTGAAGCTCGCTATAGAGGTTTCGGCGCACAGTGTGTAGCGAGGTGATGCACGTAACTTGGGGAACCAACAAGTTTTGGCGCTGTTGCTGAGGACTTAGTTATTGATTGTTTATCTAAGTTAAGTGTCACGACCCCAAATCCTAAACAGGTCGTGATGACGCCTATCGTGGAACTAGGCTAGCCAACAATCACATAATTACAGTTTCTTTCTAAAATCCCAATTATTTTCAACATTTCATAAAGTATATAGAATTACTGAATTCATTAAGAAAAATAAACAACTAAATAGTCTAAACCATCCCCAAAATCCGGAGTCAACAGGTCATGAACATCTAAGAAATATACCAACAAGTCTACTATTATATTACAAAATCTCCGAACGAATAGCTAGATACAACAAAAGAAGGGAAAAACAGAGATGTTGCAGACGCTGAACAGCTACCTCCCGAACTCCGGCTCCGCACGGAATAGATTGCTAACGCTCACTATCTGCACCTGAATCTGCACACAGAGGTGCAGGGAGTAATGTGAGTACGCCAACTCAGTAGTATTGAGAATAAATAAAGTCTAAGAGGCAAGAAACACATAAAATCAATACCAGCAGTTCACAATATGCACAACCTTTCTTTCCAACAGTATATACATAGATATATGAAATCATCATGCCTTAAAACCGACTTCAGAAAAATCCTTTGAAAAATGTGTTTTTCCAACAATTTCAGAAATAAAAATAACTGAAAGATTTTGTGTAAGTAGCCCCTCGGGAAAAAATATGAATCTTAAATCGCCCTAGGGAAGAACATCACTCAGCACCTCACATCCACTTAGTATCAACCCCTCGGGAAACCTCACTGTCACTCATGCCTCCCAATCATTCATCACTCGGCACTCAGCACTCAGTACGTACATGCGCTCACTGGGGGCGTGTACAGACTTTGGAGGGGTACTCGAAAGACCCTTGGGCGTATCAGTAAAATGGGGTACTCGACCCAAAACATCATTTTATATCTGAAAATAGTGTAAATAAGGCTGAGTTTCAAAAACAGTTAAGCACATCATGATTGAGTGTAAATCATAAATCAATAGGGAGGAAATAACAGTAAAAAGCCCCCAAAGATTCTAAATAAGTTGGCACGAGGCCCCAAACATGGCTTATAGCCCAAATATAGCAATAGTCTTTAGAACACAATTTAACATATGATTTAGAGTAAAATCCGCAACTCGATAGTTGTCGCAGAGAGGACCAAGTCCAATCCAAAAATCAGTGCGCACCACATACTCGTCATCCGACATGTGCGACATTCTAAAAACAGTGAGAAATACGAATTCCGGGGTTTCATACCCTCAGGACAATATTTATAACCATTATTTACCTCTATCGGGCCACAATACTTGTCCGCGATGCTATTCCCCTCAAATTGGCTCCCGATTGCTCTGAATCTAACCAAAATCAGATTAACATCATCAATACACGCTAAAGGAACAAAACCCAATCGAAAGCTATCAATTTATACAAAATTCATCGAAATTCGGCCAAGCCCGAGCCCCGATCCCACATCTCAGAATTCGATAAAATTTACATCAGTAGAAACCTCGTCCTCCCGCGATTCCACACATACCAAGAACACTACAATCGGATCACAATTGCCTACCCAAATCTCCAAAAGCATTTTCCAAACCTCCTCTCATTTTTTCGAACTTTTCTACTTTAATTTCCTCAATTTCAAAGCTTAATCCGGCACAAAATAGCATAGAGACGAGTTTTATGATCCAGGAACTTACCTCCACTAAAGTCCTTCAAATTTCTCCTTCAATTTGCTCTCAACCCAGCTAAATCTGCATGCAACAATGGATGAAATGCCAAAATATTCGCGGAGGCACCATTTTATACTTTTTTGTCCAGTTAATCCGCACTTGCGTAACCGCACCTACGGTCCCAGGTGCGCACCTGCGAAATCCCACAAACAGTCCATACTTCGCACATGCGAGACACTTTCCGCACCTGCGGCTTTGCAGGTGCGTCCCATGCTTCGCACCTGCGGATCCCTCTTGCCTGGCTTATCTTCGCACCTGTATCATCGCACCTGCGGCTGCCAATCCGCAGGTGCAGCCACACCAGAAGATTAACACCAGCAGCTTTTTGCTGCAATTTCCTAAGTTCAAACCTCCGCCAACAATCCGAAATCAATCCCAAGCCCCTCGGGGCCCCAACCAAAAATACCAACACACCTTATAGAATTATTCAAACTTAGTCAAGCCTTCGAAAGACGGAAAACAACATGAAAACACAAAAAATACATCAAATTCAAACATATAAACATTGGAACTTCTAAATTTCGCCAATGATGCCGAAACCAACCAAAACACATCTGATTTACCTGAAAATTTGCACACATATCCAAAATGACATTACAAACCTTCTCCAACTTCTGGAATACCATTCCGACCCTGATAGCCTATTTTCTAATGCCGACCGGAAATCGCCAAAAACTAATTGTCGCTAATTCAAGCATAATTCTACACCGAACATCAAAACAGCATTCCGAACACACTCCTAAGTCCCAAATCACCTAACGAAGCTATCCGAGCCATAAAATCCGCATTCCAATTTCATTTACCATTAACTCAACTCTCCGTTGACTTTTTCAACTATTAAGCTAATTTAAAAGACTAAGTGTCTCAATTTTCACCACGACCACTCCGAACCCGAACCAACCGACCCAGCACAACATAAATAGGCTAAGAAATATATGATAAAGCAGAAACGGTGCTAATCTGATGGAACGACCGGCCGGGTCGTTACATTAAGCTTTTAATTGATTTTTGTTCATGTTTTTAAATTTCTTATTTAGTTAAATTCTTTTACTTACTTTCACATGGCATCTTGTAATGTAAATTGTTCAAATGATGTTTATTCTTATTTTGATGATCCTTGTCTATATTGTGGAGGACCCCACTGGTGAAAATATTGTCAGAATATCCCTGAGAGCGAGTTGTGCACACAATCTCAATCCTTTGAGTGGAATATTTGTAATATGTATGGTGGTCAAGGTGGCCGTTGGGTTGGCTGTCCTAATTCTTTTTATCCTTCTTCGAGCCCTAATTATGATGTTTCTGATAATTTTTGTGAGTTTCATAGGAACAAAGTGGAGAATGTTGAATATGATGCTCATATAATGGATATGATGAGGCAAATAATGGAGCAAACTCAATTTCTAAGAGATCAAACTCATGAACGTCGAAAAGCGATGGAAAATCTCAAGGCAATAAATAGTAGTTAGAAAGCCAAAAAAGAAAAATGGGTTGAAACATTCGATGATCGAGAAGCTGCAGCCTTAGTTGATAGTCAGGAAGAGCTTCAAATTCGGGAAGGGAGTGAGTTCCAACAAGAGAAAAATATTGAAAAAGAGGAGATTTTGAGTCAAACTTGGCTGGTTGAACAAGCGGAAAGATTAGAAATATATGAAGCTCAACGTGAGAAAATTACATATGGGATAAAAAAACTTAATAGAAGGGAGAGCTGAACTGGGACAAGATATCGAAAATTTTGGTACTGCTATTCACGACTTAGGAGCTCAATTGATTGCAAAGGTGATGTATCTAACACCCAACAAAATAGTTCTGAGTTGCGTGAAACTGAAAAGGAGCTTATACGCCAAATTGAGGAGCTAAAAGCTGAGAGTCAAGCATTAGACCATATTTTTATTAATGATGTGCATGTTGAGGAAAGCACTCTAGAGTCATATGAGGAAGTAGATAATATTACATTTGAAGACTCTAATTTGTGTACATATATGAATGTAAGAATTTCTAGAGTTAGGGAACATTGGTCCTCATTACATCCATTTTCCAACATTGTGTTTGGATGATGATATGGGAATTGAGTCAATCGAGCCTTTGGAGGAGCCAACAGACGAGGAACAAGGTGCTTACATTCTAAAATTTATCGTGCCACATAGATATAATTACATATCCCATCTGAAGGCCAGTCTTATTTTATCTGGGATCCACTTATTCATATGTGTAATCTTTCTTTGCTCCATATTTTGATATATCTCATGAGTCCTTGATTTCTCATGTTTATGAGTCCACGCCTATGGGAGATTCTATTATTCGGGACCGTGTGTATCAGTCGTGTTTAGTTGTTATTTGTGGTTTTGAGACCAGAGTTGATCTATTGTTACTTAGTATGGTAGAATTTTATGTTATATTGGGCACGGTATGGTTGTCGCCCTATCAAGCGATTCTGGATTGTGACGCCAAAAGTGTGAAATTGGCTTTTCTAGGTTTGCCACGATTAGAGTGGAGGGGAGAATTGGATTATGTTTATAGCAAGGTTGTGTAATTTCTAAAGGCTTAGCGGATCGTTGAGAAGGGGTGTGATTCTTATCTAGCCTTTGTGAGAGATGTATGTCTTGATACTCTTACCGTTAAGTCAGTTCCGGTTGTAAGAGACTTCCTAGATGTATTCCCAGTGGATCTTCCGGGCATGCCTGATGTTTGTCTATAATTACATATTTTTAGTGCATTACGTAGCTTACATTTAGGTGGTTTCATGCCAAACTATACTATATTTGTGCTTAATTGAGATTATTTTATGTGTAGATATGTTGAAGACGAAATTGGGAGCAAAATAGAGATTTTATGTTTATTTTATATGCTACAAGAATGAAGTTATGATTATTTAATTGGTGGGTATTTAATTACAAAGGAAGAAAAAATAAACCACAAGAGGACAAAAAAAAGAACAGTGGAAAAAGACAAAAAAAAAAGAAACAAGGCAAAAGAACAATTGAAAAGAGAGAATTTGACAAAGTTAGGCAACGAAACAGCAAACTAAATTGAAGAAGCAGTACGCGACATGAGCTTTGAAGCTCGCTGTAGAGGTTGCGACGCCAATATGTAGCGAGGTGAATCTCGTTTTTTTCCTCGCGAGGCGAGGCCCGTGACGACGCGTGTTCCATATTTTTAAAGCCTATTTTTTCTCATATTTGGGTTTGGACTTGGTTATTTCGTTTGGGTCTTTTTCTTACACATATAAATAGTCATTAAAACCTATTTTTAGAGGATTTTTGCGACCGGAGGCAAGAACATCACGTGGACAACATTTGGAGAAGAAAATCATAGAGTTCTTCATCGCTTTATCTTTTCTTTGTAATTTGTTTATGAGAAATACTTGGAGAATTGTTATTACGAACATGAGAGGCTAAGCACTCTACGTTCTAGGGTTGTGGTTGACATCATTATTAACATTTATTAATTACATCTTTGTTAATTCAGATTATCATCTTGTTGTTGTTTCTTTAATTCTAGTTTTCACTTGTGAATTGTTGTAGCTACCATATCACCGCGTTAAAGTAGAAGTTGCAAAAGTTTCTTAATAAGGGTTTCATTCAGCCTAGTGTGTCATCGTGGGGTGCTCCAGCCTTGTTTGTGAGGAAGAAGGATAGTTCCATCCGCATGTGTATTGATTATCGGAGTGCAAAATAGTTATAGTGAAGAGCAGGTATCTATTACTGCGCATTGATGAATTTTTTAATCAGCTACTGAGTGCTAGAGTGTTCTCGAAGGTTTATTTGCGGCTAGTTATCATCGAATGGAGATTTGGGATCCAGATATTCTAAAGACTGCCTTTAAGACTAAGTATAGTCACTACGAGTTCCTTGTGGTGTCATTTGGGCTGACCAACTCCCCAGCAGCATTTATGCACCTGATAAATAATGTATTCTAGACATATCTTGATCCATTCATCATTGTGTTTATTCATGACATCTTGATATACTCTCGTAGTCAAGAAGATCATGAGCATCACTTAAGGGTCGTGCTTCAGACCTTGAGAGAGAGTAAGTTGTATGCAAAATTCTCAAGGTGTGAATTCTTGCTTGATTCAGTGGCATTTTTTGGGTCATGTGGTGTCGGGGGAGTGGAAAAAGTAGATCCAAAGAAGATTTAGGTAGTTCAGAGTTGGCGTAGACCGTCTTTAGCTACTGAGATTTGGAGTTTCTTTGGTTTGGCCGGGTATTATCACAGTTTCGTAGAGGGTTTCTCATCTATTATTGCACCTATGAACAGATTGACTCAGAAGGGTGCTGCTTTCAGATGGTCCGAGGAATGTGAGGTGAGCTTCCAAAAGCGCAAGACTGCTTTGACTACAACCTTAGAGTTGGTGTTGCCTACGGGTCTGGGGTCTTATATTATGTATTGTGATGCATCACATGTTGGCCTTGGTGCAGTGTTGATGCAAGAAGGTAGGGTGACTGCCTACGTGTCTCGACAGTTGAAGATCCATGAGAAGAATTATCCGGTACGCGACTTGGAATTGGAATCTATTGTTCATGCCTTGAAAACATGGCGACACTAAATGTTCCGTTTCCCTTATAAGGTCTTTACCGACCATCGAGGTCTACAATATATGTTCAAACAGAAAGATCTTAACTTGTGGCAGCGGAGATGGTTAGAGTTTCTCAAAGACTATGATATCATTATTCTATAGCATCCTGGAAAGGCCAATGTGGTGGACGATGCCTTGAGTCGAAAGGTAGAGAGCTTGTGCAGTTTAGCATATCTACCGGCAGCAAAGAGGCCACTAGCTATGGACGTTTAGGAGTTGGCCACCCAGTTTGATAGATTGGATGTTTTAGCCCAATCGAGTACTTTCTTGTGTGGTTTCTCGATCTTCTTTATATGATTGAATTTGAGGGCGTTAGTATGAGAACCCTCATTTTCCTGTCCTTAAGGACACGGTACAGCACCGTGATTCCAAGGAGGATTCTATTAGAGATGACAGAATATTGTAGATATAGGGCCGGTTATATGTGCCTAATGTGGATGGGTTGCTGAGTTAATTCTCGAGGAAACCAAGAATTCACGGTACTCCATTCATCTGGTTGCTGCTAAGATGTATTAGGATTTGAGGCAGCACTATTGGTGGAAGAGAATGAAGAATCACATAGTGGAGAGTGTAGCTCGGTGCCTAAAGTGTCAGAACGTGAAGTATGAACATCAGAGGTTGGGCGGTTTGCTTTATAAAATTGAGATTCCCGAGTGTAAATGGGAGCATGTCACCATGGATTTTGTTGTTGGGCACCCACAGACTTAAGAAATTTGACATGGTATGGGTGATTGTAGACAAGTTGACCAAGTCATCTCATTTTATTTCGGTAGTGACTACTTATTCTTTAGTGCAGTTGGCTCAAATCTTCATCTGTAGATTGTCCGACTTCATGATGTGCCAACATTCATTATTTCTCATCGAGGTACGCAGTTCGCATCGCATTTCTAGAGAGTTGTACAGCATGATGTAGGCACACGGGTTGAGTATAGTACAACATTTCACCCCCAGGCGGAAGAACAATTTGAGTGCACCATTCAGATATTGGAGGATAATCTTAGTGCATGTGTTATGGATTTCGGGGATCCTTAGGATTAGTACTTTCTACTTGCGGAGTTTTCCTACAACAATAGCTACCAATCGAGAATTCACAGGTCTCCTTATGAGGACCTATATGGGAGACGGTGTTGTGCTCAAATTTTATGGTTTGAGTCGGGAGAGGCAAACTTATTAGGCATAGATTTAGTTTGAGATGCCTTTGAGAAGGTCTAGTTGATCCAGGATCGGTTTGTACATCCTAATATTGAGAGAAGAGTTATGCGGATCGTAAGGTTCCTGATGTTGCATTCATGGTTGGGGAGTATGTCTTGCTCTGGGTTTTGCCCAAGATGGGTATTATAAGGTACGGGAATAAGGGAAGGTTGAGCCCTAGGTATATCAGACCTTTTTGGGATCCTTGAGAGGATTGAAGAGGTGGCCTACAAACTTGCATTCAACCTAATTTATATGTGGTTAATTCGGTGTTCTATGTTTCTATGTTCCGGAAGTATTATGGTGATCCATCTCATGTATTCGACTTCAGCACAGTCCAATTGGACAAGGATTTGACTTATATTGAGGATCCAATGGCTATCTTGGACAAACTGGTCTGAAAGTTGAGATCAATGAACATTACGCCAGTGAAGGTCTAATGGAGGGGTTATTTTATCAAGTAGGCAACCTCGGAGACCGAGCACGACATGCGGAATTGTTATCCTCATCTATTCATCACTTCAGGCATGTCCTTATGCAACTTCGAGGACAAACGTTTCTTTTATGAGGGGAAGAATGTAACGTCCGGACTGGTGGTTTTGTGTACTTGCTCCCCATTTCCCCTTTTGATGCTTCACACATGTGTGTGTTTATGATTGTATCACTTGCGGGGCTGGTTAGTTTCGTTCCGTGAAGCTTTCGGGTTGATTCAGACCTATGATTCTTGACTTAGAAACCTAAGTTAGAAATATTGACCTAACATATACTTTAGTGAAAACGACCCCAGAACAGTGTTTTGATGGCTTCAATAGCTCTGTATCATGATTTCAGACTTAGGGGTATGCCCGAAATTGATTTCAGAAGTCCGTAAATTTATTTGTTTTGTTTGCCGAATTTTGTAATTTGAAATTAAAATGTTTTACTGGAGGTTGACTTTTAGATATTGAGCTCCGAATTTTATTTTAGGACTGGGAATAGGTCTGTTATGATTTTTAGAACATGTTTGCAAAAATTAGTATCATTTGGAATTGATTTGATATTATTCGGACATTGAATCCTAATTTTAGAGATTCTTGAACTTTACTTTGAAACTTATTTGATTTAGTGTTCTTTTTTTTTTTTTTTTTTTTTTTTTTTTT